>PVIU01022449.1:0-29327 GCA_004026605.1 Ondatra zibethicus
AAAAAAAAAAAAAAAAAAAAAAAAAAAAAAAAAAAAAAAAAAAAAAAAAACAGTTGTGGATCCTGTAGCAGTCTTCTGCTGCAAAAATAAGCATTTTTTTTTTTTTTGACAAGGGGCAGTGAGAGTTACACCTACCTGCTTGTATTTGAGGCTAGGTCTCTCATGGAACTTGGCATTCACTGGTTAGACCCTGGCTAGGGAGCAACAGGGGGCTAGCTGTGTCTCCTCTGCCCCACCAATACAGAGGCACATGGCCACACGCAGCTCTTTATGAGAGTGCTGGCATCCAAACTGGGGTATTCATGCTTACAAAGCAGGCACTTTACCCACTGAGCCATCTCCCTTGCTCTGTAATATGAAGCTCTAGAGCTACTGGGATCATAGCTCTCCTACTACAGTGAGAAAAATCCTGGAAATCGCACTCTTGGAGATTCTAACTTTCCCAGCTTTGCAAGACCTTGAAGTTCTGGAATTAAGGACCTAATAAGCCCATGGTGTTTAATGATTCAGTATCAAAGTTTGTAGCATCTACATACAAATTCCTATCACCTGGACAGGGACCACTAATAATCGAGCCAGTAACAGGAGTTTGTGTGTCCTTGTGAATTTGTGAGTGTGTACTGTAAAGATCTGAGGTTCCAAATCAATTAGAAAAGGTTATCTGCATTCTAAGTATTATTATCTGTTTGTCCAGGGGTTGAATTTTGTGTAAGAGGGAGAGAATAAACTTCTGCAGTGTTGTTTGTTGTAGAAGGGTCTCATTTGACTCTAGAATAATCACAAAATCTTTTATTTTCATCACCTTTATGTGGTGCCATTTGGGCTCTAAAGCTGGGGTCTTTATCCAGGCTTTGCAATTTATGAGCTCCACACCTTTTCCAAAGGTCCTTAACTCCTTCTGGCCCTCACTTTAGTTCCACTGGGGGACATGATTCCCTTCTCTACCTCTGGCGAGGTGTTTGCTGTGACCGTGTGTTGATATTCTGATTTCTGAATCCTAGAGAAGGTTGTAAAATAAGAGTAAGTAAATTTGTACAAGGAATCTAGCAGTTCTCCTTGGGAGAAAGAGACCAAGATCTCAATCTCAACTGCAAAAGGTCACAGAAATCTTCATGGCAGACTGATGTGGGCTGTACGGCACAATCTGAAGGTGTCTGTCACAGAACTAAGATGATGGTCCATGTAACCTGTGAGCAATTGTGCTAGGACTTGTTTTTTTTTGGGGGGGGGGTTGGTAGGGTTTCTCTGTGTAGCTTTGGAGCCTGTTCTGGAACTCACTTTGTAGACCAGGCTGGCTTGAACTCATAGAGATCGACCTGCCTGTTTCCTGAGTGCTGGGATTAAAGGCGTGCATCACCACTGCCTGGCTATGTCTTGTCTTGTTACAAAAAACAAAAGATTCTGCCTTGAGCTCAGAGTTTGACTTTGAGGATTTAGGAGGGACGCAAGCGTGCAGACTACTGCAACTTCATGGCACAAGTAATTTCATAAAGAACTTTTTATAGTCCCAGACTATACATGATATGAACTTGAACTTGCTCCATTTAGTTGCTGTTACTTACGATAATGTAGTCATCTTTGGAAGCTTATTGATTTAGTTTACTGTTTGTTTGAACAGAGGCTAATGTAGCCAAGGCTAGCCTTGAACTCCTGATTCTCTTGTGTCTATGTTTCAAGTACTGGGATTGCAGTGTGCACACAGCCGACTCAGGAAGCTTATTCTTTTGAGGGAAGTCAATCAAAACAGACACTATAGAGACTATCTCTGTCACAAATTGTGGCTCCCTTCCAGCACAAAGGGTTATAGATATTTTTCCCCTGAAAAATGATAATTTAGCAAAGGAAAACCAAAATAACTCTGGATCATATTACATGGAATGTTTTAAGCCTGAGAGAAAACACCTCTCATATTCATCATGCTTAGGAGTGTCCACAATTGCTGCAGTTGCTCTTGTTTCGGGGTGGCCTCTCCCTGTCTATCTTGGACTGGCTTCAGCCCAGCTCCTCCAACCTCAGTCTCCTGGGAGCCAGGATTACAAAGGTGCTACCACTCCTGGCATTAAGAGGATCCCCTCTTAATACTTCATTCTGAGTTCCAATAGAACCTCCGGGTCACTACAGTATATAGTAACCTTTACACCAGTGGTTCTCAGCCTTCCTAATGCTGTGACCCTTTAATACAGTTCTTCATATTGTGGTGACCCCCAAACATTTTTTTTTGCTGCTGCTTCATAACTATAATTTTGCTATGTAATTTTAATATAAAATTCTATGTTTTCCCAAAGGCTTGGGCAACCCCTGTGAAAAGGTCATTTGACCCGCCACCCAAAGGAGTCATGACCAGCAGGTTGAAACCCAATGTGTTTCAGGATGGAGGCTGCCCACAAGGCCTTCATGGGGCTCCAGGTTTGCTAGTTAATGCTTGGCTCCCCTGGCTCAGCAGACCTGGAATCTCTCACTGTGCTAAGGTTATTACTTGAAGAGGAATTCTTATGAGTCGCCTAAGGTTTTCTTTTCCTTAAAAAAACGGATGAATGGATATTAATGTGTGCGTGTGCAGATGGAAAGCAAGTGACCATTCTTCTACACACACGCTTTCCCTGGACAAAGCCTGAAGAAAAAATTCTGACTATGTGCAATGAAAGCATTTTGCCTGCTTAGACCTTGGGAAAGAGATGGGCTTATCAGGGAGCGTGGCCCAGGACTCTGGGGAGAATTCACTGAAGGTGGGACAAGCATTCTTTTCTTTTATCAGTGCTGTGCTGCCGCCGAAGAAGATGCAGGCGGTGCCGTTCCTGGAGAATGAGGGCGGTTCTGATGGCGGGAGGCCATCATTCCATAGGTGGTTTCCATTTTGCTTTCTTGTAATCCTCTTGTAACTGCTGCTCCAGCTTCCTCTGTCCCTGTGATGAACCCCTGGCCAAAAGCAGCTCGGAAAGGAAAGAGTTATTCGGCTTACACTTCAGGTCACAATCCACCCCTGAGCAAAAGGAGGCCGGGAACTCAAGACAGGAACCTGAGAACCATGAAAGAAAGTTGCTTGCTGGATTGTTCTCTGCTGGCATTCTTATACAGCCTAGGTTCGCCATCCTGGGAACGGTGCTGCCCACAGTGGGCTGGAGCCTGCCACATCAATCATTAATCTAGAGAATTCCAACGTGGTTACGGGCCAGTCTGATTGAGAAAATTCTTCAGTTGAGGGTCTCTCTTCCCCAGTGACTCTGACTCTAGGTTGTATAAAGTCAACAATAAAATCCAGCTAGGACACTCACCTTTAGAGTTTTTTTTTCTTTTTTAGGATACAATATAGCTGGGTGTGTTGGTACACATCTATAATCCCAGGACTTGGGAGACCAAAGCAGGAAGATCAAGAATTCAATGCCAGCCTGTACTAAAATATTAAGTTTAAGGCTATCTTAGGTTATGTGAGACTCCCTCTCTCTCTCTTTATTCTCTCTCTCTCTCAACATAAATGTGGACTAAAGAGAAAACATGAAAGCCATAACATGAAGTTAGCTATAGAAAATCCATTCCTGTGATATAAAAATTTGTCTTTGATTGCCCTGGTGACCGGAACTAAAAGGAAAAGAACCTCATTTGTCTGGTTACCTGCTTGAAAAGAAAAATGAAGGTTCTTAGGAAGAGCTCCACCCTCCTTCAAACACAGAACAGAAGTGAGTTTTCTTAGCTACTCATAAAAGGGTGTTTGGAGCTCTGATGATTCGGTTTTCCTGTACTGACTGCCATCGAATTGTATAGGGCTGCTTTGTATAATGGCTGTCACTGGTATCATGCCAAAGTCCAGTCCCATAAAGGAAAAGAAATAAGTTGCAGGCAGTCATCCATTCTCACTGTTTATTGTCACTGAATGAATGCATGCGAAGCATGGAGCTCCACAGAACTAGAGGTCACCTCTGATGAGCCACAAGGGCACGGCTCTGCTTAGCAGGTACCCAAGTGCAAAGCCATAGGCTCCAGACTTAGCTAGACAAAGACAACATCCTCTTAGCTATAGAAAAAGGGAGCCCAATGCATGAAGCCAAAGAAAGGCCACAGTGCCTCTGGAGCAAGTACCTCAAAGAAGAGGAAGAAAATTTGAAGGAGGGGAAGAAAAGAAATTAATAGTGATTTTATTACCTTAACTGCTTGTCACATTTGTGCATATTTCTATCTTCAAAAAAAAAAAACTTCTCATGGGTAATGTTAATGCTATCAGGGTATGCATACAAATTCATACCATTTTTCACTTAACCAAGCAGCATAAAATAGGTTATTACATTTTATATTACCAGAGCGTGCAGGGTGCTATGATATGATCTTCAGTGTGCTTCAGACCGTCCATAAAGTATGTCATATGCCACATGCCACAAGTTAATGATGCCTTAGGAAATTAGAATAACGAGATTAGAATCAGTCCAGGGATGGAGGGATGGCGGGAGGTGAGAGACCTGGGTACAGGGGAGATTCAGGCAAAGCCAAATCAGAAGGGAAAATGTAGGAATTTACACCAATGGAGAGTTGAGGAGTCTTGGGGTCTGAGGACTCAATTATATGCATCTCAAGACAGAACTACTGTGCCTCCTGAGACAATTTAGAAAAGACTAAATGTGTGTGACATCTGCCCTTTCATCAAAGGTAAAATTAGAGCAGCTGCTGGTAGTGACAATAGGTGACATGACTTGCTAAGATCCCCCCCACCCCTTTAAAGCAGCTTTTTCAGAGGTCACTTTTGTTGTGGTCAAGAACTTCTCTTATCTCTTTCTTTGGAAAGGGGGAGCAGAAAAGAATCTTAATTACAGAAAGAGATCTGGTGTTTACTTTTGAACTAGTTCTCCCATGTAAATGCCTAATTATCTGCCCCTGGCCTTTTTCTATCCTGCCTTCCCAGATATTAAGATTTTCTGATTCCTTAATACAACAGCAAATTCATTGAAAGCATGTCTTCAAGAAAAAAGTTCACTTTATTTTTATTTTTTATATGTTTCAGTGTTGGGTCTGCATGTATATATGTATGCCATGTATGTGCCTGTGGAATCTAGAAGAGGACATTGGATCACCTGGAACAGAAGTTACAAACAAGTGTGATCCACCTGATGTGGATGTTGGGCCATGTCTTCAGTGTCAGAAAACAGAATTATTAATTGATGTGTGTGTGTGTGTGTGTGTATGTGTGTGTGTGTGTGCTCGCGCGCGCACATGTGTACATGCTGGCATGGGACCCAGAATTTTCTGCATGCAAGGAGAGCAAGCACTGTACTGAGCTATGTCCTTAGCCATGAAAGCATGTCTTGAGTGATCTCTAGGCTCTGATGCTCCTCCTATGATCCATTTGCAGAGGGCTCTATTACATTGCTTTGAAATAGGTCATCCCTGCCCCCTTGCTTCCCTGTGTTACTTCTATTTCAGGAAGGGGATGGAATTGTATTTTCTTAAATTCTGGTAGAGCCTCACCAGATGATGAGGCTTGCAGAAATCAGGATCTTAATATGCGATAACCTTAAAAATTAGGGAGGAAGAACATGTCACTAACTTGCCTCTGACAACCACTTTGCTATGGAGACTGTTTCCTCAGAAGTAATCCAACCAACAAGACATTTAACTGTCTAAAAGTCTTCCTTTCCCAATGAATGAATGTGGGTATCTGAAAGGACACAATGAAATTAGGAGCTTTTGGTTGATTTAATTAAGCATCTGGGATTAATGAGAGGGTAGCTTCTGCCTGCAGTGATGGAGACTCCTCCATTATCTTACATTCAGTTAATGACAGGGAACAATCAATACACGTTCGCAATGTTTTTCTTCCTCTAACCAACACAGCGAACCTCAGAAGTTGCTAGCTTTACTACTAAATACTGAAATATTTAACAGAAATACCAATGGAAGCATAAAACAAAGTCCTCTTTTCTGTCAAAATGGGAGGGGATTTGTGTGTCAGCTCGGCTTTTTCAGGGCCCGCACTGGGGTTTCAGAAATGTAAATGTGCCCTACTGTACAGACCAGACCAGACTGTCCATTTCCTGGAAAATTGATTCAGAATTTGATTGCGAAATGAATTCTCTGTACACACAAACTTTAATTTTAAATTCAGAGAAACACCTATGTGCCAGATGCTATGCATTCATTTAGAGTATCCAATGGGACATTCTGATGGTGACAAATCCTGAAATTTATATGTTGACTCTGATCTTTTGGCGTTCCGGTGGAACCATTCTTAGGAGAGTGTCTCTGGGTCTTCTCCTAGATTAAAAAAATTTTCTCTTTGTGGTTTTCAGAATTTTTATCTTGGGATCTGAAGAGCTGTCTGTATGGTTAGGAGTGCTTGCTAAAAAATCAATAATCTGGGGACCCAGTGCTGAGCTATAGCCCAAGATCCAAGGTGGATGGAGATAGGAGGGTTGTGGGGACTTGCTGGCTTCCGCTTCATCTGAGAAAATATGTTTCAGGGGAGAAACCTCTCTCAAGGGAAGAGGGAGACTGTGATAGAGAAAGACAGCCCATGGCCTTTCCTGACCCTACTCCATCTTTGTCGCTCTCCTTTACCCTCCTTACTCATAGCTTTGGAGGGTCTCGTTTTCCTTTTATTTTCATGCCTTAAAACCTAGAGCAAATGCATACAGCACTTAAAAGTAACACTTCAAACTCATTTACTTTTCGATCATAAAATGTTATAAATAAAATCAAAGCTTTACAAAATTAATTTTATTTTATTATTTCCCTGCCGTACACACACACACACACACACACACACACACACACACACACACACGTGCGTGAGCACCCACATAGTGCATGAGTACCATACTGTGTATTCAGAGGACAATTCTCGGAAATTGAAATTTAGCTCAAGTTGTCAGACTTGGAGGGTGCAGGCTTTTCCTGAAAACATTTGGATACTTGGATTGCACATTTTTCCTCTTCTTCCTTGTAGGTGATTGATCACCTGCTAAGGCTCTCTGAAAACTACACGATTCCCCATCTCTTGTTTGTCTGCACAGATCTGCCAGCATCTGCTTCACAAAAGGGATGCCTTTTTGCTCTGTATCATTAAATTAAGAGATAGTTTAAGTACCCCTAACCTGTGATGCTCTGGAACTTGCAACAGTTTTTGTCACAACCATTTTAGGCAAGGGATATTCAACCCCTGTGCTAGGTAATCCAGAAATAAATGTAATAAATGCTTCTGTTAAAAATAGTATGGAAAAATAGATTGACTGCCCCTAAACTAGTGGGGAAGATTCAAGTTTAGGAGATAAAACAAATTTAGGAGATAAAGGGCCTTCCAAGCTTGAATCTGTGTTTCCTGCTGCAGCTCTGTCTCTGAGAGAACTCCTCAGAATGAGCAGCCAGATTTCTAGTGGCCTCTTTCAATTTCCCCTTATTTCGGAGAAAAGCTGACTTGGCTCTGCAGTGGTCCAGATATTATGGGTTTGTTCGTTTGTTTGTTTTCTCCTCCTTACTGTTGCTGCTTTCCACAAATTTTAGTATCTACAGCAGGGGCATTAGTCTCGTGGGTGTCTCCTAATTCCCTGACCACGGCATGGCTTCATTCTCATCATCTTAAGTTCGTACCACCTCCTATCTGTTCTCGTCTAATTGAAGAGCCTATACGGTGACTTCTGACAGAGAGGCCTCATCCTAACCCACCAGGGCAAGCTTGGACCTAGTTAGAAGCTGCTGCTCACCTGGCTAATATTTGGCCAGCTTTGCAAATCCCTGTTCCTTTATTGGCATCTTTCACCTCTCTGGGAATAAATGCAGACCCTAGAGGCAAGGCACAAAAAAAAAAAAAACAAAACCAAAAAAAAAACCCAAAAAACAAAACAACAAAACAAAACACAACAGGCCTGCCAAGGCAGGTCTGATGATCATCTACCAAGGAATGATGCCAATGGTTTCACCCTCTGGGTTCTAGCTTCTCTTGGGATTTCGTGAAGCTTCTGATTTCTTTGGTTTCAGGTGTTCTTGACTGTGATACAGAGTGCAAAATGAGTAGCCCTGGCCTAGCACGGAGTATGTGAGGGGACCTTCTCCTGGGCCCAAGCATCTGTGCTGGAACGCATGCGCAGTAGTAGTTAGCAGACTCCTTTATGAGCATCTTCTTGCTTTGCTCCCTCCAACTCTTCAGCTTCCTCCCATCACTGCCTTCTTCCTCTTTGCCTTGACGTATGGGTCTGCTGGACTTTCTCATACAGCACCTGGTCAACTTGTTCCTCCGGCCAGTGAATTGTAGGGATACATAAATGGAGAAATGGAAAATATCGATCTGCCTTGTATGAAGCCTGCCAAAATCGTCTTCAGCCCTTCTCGCTTGCATCAAATAACCAGGGAAATAAACCGGTGAGTCATGGGCTCCAACAGGCAGCTGAAATTCAGGACTGACGCCCCACTTAGCGTCTGCTGTCAGAGGGGAGCATCTCGGCTTCTATAAAGAGGCAGTGGTCCCCAAGAACAGCTCTATTTTTGCAAATTCCATTTTTAGCTTTCTTGGTCTTATGTCCCCCAGTGATTAACTTGTGGTCTGTGAGAAAGAGCAGTTGATCCATTTTCTCTCTGTGCCATGGAGTCTTCTTTTCTCAAGGTTAAGCTACAACATGAGAAGACGCTCTCACCTCCTCCCTTTCCAGGCTTTGGAAGGAAAACAAACAAAATGACATCGAACATCAGTCAGAGAAAGACCTAGTGAAATTATTTCCCACCCTTCAAAAAAAAAAAAAAAAGGATACTCAAGGAATACATTTCCAGTCAGACTTCTCTGTAAGTGCCTCTTGTTAGCAGAAAGTGTGGGTCAAATGTGACTGGGGCAGCTAACTATGTGGGTTTTTGTTGACCCTAGAATTTACCAGTTTGGGGACCTTTGGTTGCTGGGCCAAAATTATCTCAGGGCCTGTAATTCGAGGCCTATAGGACAGAGAAAAGCCTGGCTTGAGTTTGAGTGAGATGAGACAGCAGAAATTAGGTAGATGCCCCTCCAGTCAGAGGGAGGGTTTGGCTGCCTCTCATTGGCTGGGGGTACCCCCACATCACACCATGCCACTTAAGCTATGTAAGCTGACACTCACAGTAATAAACTGAGTTCCTGCTTGACTGGACTCCATCTGATGGGGCATCCTGCATCCTGGGGCTACGGAATGGCCAGATAGCTCATCACCTTTCCCTGGGGAGTAAGGAAGTCTAGCAACAACTGGGGGAATACGGAGGCTCAAGAAGCCAGCATTTGGTCCCACATAGAACCTTTTTGAATATCACGTTGTCACGTGAAATATGGGGTAGGGTGTGATGAAACAAACCTATTGAGGCTTTTGAGACGCACAGCAGAAAAGTGTGACAGGTGCTTAGCATGGAAGGTAGGGTAGAATCTGCACGCAGGTGAAACCAGCTACTGTACTGAGATGCTACGAGAATCTGGAAAGGGCTCTCAAGAATTTATGTAGGTATCAAATAGGGGCAAACACTCACTGATACAGAATGGGTTAGACGCCGTCTCTAATCCAGCTGCCTTCATCCAGTTGTTCTGTCCAGGGGTGAAGAGCCGTGCCTGCTCCGTTCCAACTACCAAACAGAGCGCAGGAGCAAGAGAGAGTGAGACTCTCTCCCTAGGTGTATAAATTGTCAAATCCACAGACAGGAACATGTCCTGGGATTTGTAGTCCCCAGTAGCCATTGACTAAAGGGATCAAAACTCTTCAGTCTGCCTCTTCCTTCTACAGTGATTCAGAACTTAGTCCTGACATGGGGCTATGTGGGGCTTGTCTTGACTCCATCCTTTCTTGTATGTCACCTGGGGCAAAACCTTTGCCCATTCTGAGGTTTTTGTATCTCAGACTTAATGATGGTGGTAGTGATAGATCCAAGTTTATTTAAGGTTTTAGCTAAATACAAAAACAAATACACAAAATAGTGTCAAATAGTTGTTAGCTATTATGAAATTATTGCTAACAATGTATGCAATTAAATTAAAGGATGTTCCTTTAATCTTAGCACTTGGGAGCCAGAAGTTGGCAGATCTCTGTCAATTCAAGGCAGGCCAACCTGGTCTACATAGAGAGTTCCAAGACAGCTAGAGTCACAGAGAAAGACCTTTTCAATAAATAGATAGATGATAGATAGATAGATAGATAGATAGATAGATAGATAGATAGATAGATAGATAGATAGATAGATGGAACGATCATTAAACATTGCTGAACTTCTGGCTTGCTGACAGAGTTGTGATAAGGTCAGAGTGAAGTGTTTATAAATGTGAGTCATTTGTTCAGTGTCTTTTCATGGAAGGTGCATGTGGCTATTGTTTATTTTCATGTAAATGAAGTCTTATTATATACTAGGGCCCTTCTTCCTAGCATAGTCTTCCCTGGCAGATGGTAACAGAGGCAACATCTCCTAGGATGGTAGCAGAGAGATGGAGCTACAAAATATGGCTGCATGGATTGAGAGGAGGGATGCTGGTGGAGAGGAGGGATGCAGGTGGAGAGCAGAGATGCTGGTGGAGAGGAGGGATGTTGGTGGGGAGGGGATGCTAGTAGGGAGGGAGGATGCTGGTGGAGAGTGGGATGCTGGTGGAGAGGGGAGATGTTTGTGGGGATGGGAATGTTGATAGGGAAGGGGGATGCTGTTGGAGAGTGGGATGCTGGTGGAGAGTGGGATGCTGGCATCCTGTAAGAAGGGATACTGCTGGTTCCACCAGACCCAAGAAGGTTCTTTGTTCTGGAGTCCATATATCTGCCTCTCTTCTCCCTCCAAAATGTAAGTACACCCAAGAACCATCACCATGTGGAGTGTTACCACAAAGCAGCCCTTTGATGGTACTAGAGTTAGTGAGATTAGCTGATACTTGAAAGCAAAAGTCTGATCTGGGTTTGGTACTGAGGAAAGGCAGTATGTTGAGCAGGGGAGAAGTGTCAGCGACCAACTGCCTGTTTTATAGGTTTTCCTGAGCTAATTTCTATGCAGCCCCTCCACTAGGCCGGCTTAGGATACGGTCTATATATAGAGCATCATCTTTGTCCTTAACAAATGTGGACTGTCTAATCACACTGGCTCTTGGTTTTGCTTTTCTCACTAATTGGGCTGAACCTAATCCACATAAGCTGCAGTATTCCTCTGAGTGTTCATGATAACTACTCTACCTTTCTCTCTTGTGGGCAAAAGCCTCGTGATTTGAACAGTAAAGGCTCAAGGCTGTCTCTCTCAAGCTATTGAGCAAGAGTCCTTTTCCCTATCCACAGCGGAGGGGAGCCACGCCACAGAGCCAGCAACCTTGTCAGTCTCTGCCTAGCTTCCAGCCAGTGTGACAGTAGAGCGCTCCTCTTCTATCTTGAGTATAGTGACTCAGCTTGTACTCATGTCCAAACCTACCGGAACTACTGCACATTTTCTGAAAACCTTTAAATTAGGGGTCACACAAGCCATCACCCCTAATTATCAGAACAGCAATTAACTCAATATTAACGACAGTAAGCCAGCTGTTTCCCTGGGGAATGTAAAATTCGAAACAAATGTTGCAATATCCTTGGATGAGCCATGAACTGCCATGAAATAAAAGTCAATCTTGTACATGTAAACATAAATATAAGGATATTATAGGACAGTGAGACACCAGAGTCGTTCTCTTTCAGCAGGGGATATCCTGAGGATAAAGAGAAAGAGATTACCCAGGGTGGAACAATTTGAGTGATTCCCTGTATTGTTTATTATTGTTAAAAAGCAGCGGGTGTCCCGAGTGGGGGGGCAGCAGCAGGTGACCCAGAGGTTACCCAAGGAGCAGTGGTTCCCTGAGGGCCAGCTGTGGGTCATGAGGGGTGGCAGGTCCCACAAGGGGCTGCAGCAGGTGACCGTAGGCCACCGCTGCTGACACATAGACACGCCATACAGAGAGAGTTTGGGTCTAGAATTTATTTAGTGGGTTATGGAAGGGAAGGGGAAGGAGAAGAGGGAGTGGGGAGAAGAGAGAGACAGAGACAGAGACAGAGGAAGGCTGGAGGGATGGAAGATCCACTTTGCCCCAGCAGAAGTGGGGGAGTGGGAGGGGCTTATCTCTTAAGGGGACAGGGTAACCAGTTGCCAGGACATATCATAACAGTTATTATGTCAAGGATTACTTGATACATTTAACATATTAAGAAATATTTCTGGGGGTTGGAGAGATGGCTCAGTGGCTAAGAACACTGGCAGCTCTTCTAAAGGACATGGGTTCAATTCCCAGCACCCAAATGGCAGCTCACAACTGTAACTCTAGTTCCAAGGGATCTGACACCATCACACATGTGCCCAGACACCTACACATGCAGGCAAAACACCAATGCACATAAAATAAAAATAAATAAATAATTTAGAAAACATGAAGGAAATTTTCTGGTTAAGTAGAAGCCAAGACATTTGGAAACAATAGTATAGAAAACACTGGCATTCGTGTTCTACAAAGTTCCACAAGCTTGTCCACTCAGTTCTTCTCCTTTAGATGGAATTAAATCATATTTTACATAAACACATAAAAAGTTAATTTACTGAAGAACAATAAGAATTTTAAAAATATTTTCAGTCTTTCCAGTTTTTTGAACAGTCATTTAATGATGAGAAGCTGTATTTTCTTCCTTCAGACTGGATATCCTCCTGCTCAGTCAATATGCAGGGCTAGGGTAAGGATTTTCCAGTCAAACGGGGACCTCAAAGGCTGCTGTCACTCAAAGCTTTGGAGAGAAATGTTTGCTTATCAGATCTTAAAATTAGTGAGTACATAGAATATTTGTAAAATCACAGGAAGGTATAAAGGTAAATCCCAGTGTAGTTCTGCCCTGAGTCTGCTACTCCCACTTGTTAATGGTCTTCTTGCTTTTCTTATATGCATGCAATGCTTGTATCACGTGACTCCAACTGTAATAGATATTCTTTTAGCCTACTTTGCTTTAAATGTCATTAGTGCCATCGCAGTTTTGAGCTTTTCATTGGACATTCCTCAGTGCAAGTGTATCAGACTATTTAATAGCATTCGTTGATTTTTTTTTTAAACTTTTGATGTTACAGCCAATATTTCAGTATATTAATCTTTGATTTTTGGTCTATTTCCTTAAGAGGTTCTTACAAAAGGGGTCAATTTACTTAGACATCTGACATATTGCCAAATATGTTTAAGCAGATGTTCCAAAATTCATGTATTGGTATTTCTGGGTACCCCAATACATCTTCAATTAACACTCTTGATTGTCTTTCCCTGGGGTGTTTCTTAGCTTTGGCCTCATATTAGAATCAACACAGAGTACCCAATGTGCCTATGGCTGACCTTTTTCCTAAACCAATTAAATTGGAATGTCTGAGAAGAGTTGGGGAGCCAAGGAATTAGTTACTTTGAAAGCATTCAGATGAGATTAGCTGGTTAAAATGGCAATGTTAGCCAGGCCTGGTGGCACATGTCTGAAATCCCCACACTGGAGGCAGAGGCCTGAAGACAGAGTAAGTTAGAGGCCAGCCTAAACTATGTTGAAAGTTCCAGACCAGCCAGAGCTGCATAGTGAGACTCTATCTCAAAATAAGTAAATAAATTAAAATTAGTTCTATTTTTAGGGTTTTTTCCCTCTTTTCTTTTCTTTCTTTTTTTTTTTTTGTGAGGACTTCCCATGCTTATTTCTGAGGTGGCTGCTCGCCTCCTCCTGGCTGCCATTTGTGCTTGTTTGTTTTCTCAATGACTGCCATTCTGAGTAGGGTGAGAAGAAATCTCAATGAGATTTTAATTTGCATTTCCCTGGTGGCTAAGTAGAACCACTCTGTTAATTGAATAAATAAAAATGCTCTCTTCTAAAGCCCTTATGGTCTGAAGGCAAATTAGAATTTAAGCAATGTATGCTGGTTATTTTATTAGCTTGAAAAGCATGCTATGGAGTTAGAATTCTGGCCAAATTATTTTGGCGGTCCACTTGCACATACAGTTGTGCTGTGGCTGTTATGAAGGATTGGTTCTGGGACATTTTTGGGAAACTAGAGTCTTTTGCTCAAGCCCCTTAAGTACGGTGTTGGCATGTAACATATATCATCTCTATATTTTATAATACCCAATAACATTCAATATATAAAACCCAATACCATTCAAATTCTATGTAAAGACTTGTTACACTGTGTCACTTAGGGACTAATAACTACTCAAGTGTGTATGTACTTGTAAGGAATTTTCCTCAGATTGTCCCATCTGAAGTTAATTGAATCCCTCTCTTGCATCTGGAGCCTTCAGAATCAGAGAAAATAGAGCATCCTGCATCTGAACATCATCCTTTCAGTCTCACTAACTGGTACCTAGACAAGGTTTAGAGGAGCTTTCCTTATGTCACCTCTAAGTTTTCTGCTTGAAGCTCTTCAGAAATGGTAAATTTTCATATCGCCTTGTCCTTTTCATCCCTGTTCAATTTGACGGACTGTCAAACATTTCATTTTTAACACTGGGACATGCATCGTCAAATGCAAGGGTCTCTTCTATATCATTGTGTGGCATCATTTCCCCCATACCTTAGATGGTGTTTAATAGTTAATAGTAAGAAAGGCTAAAAATAACGTACAAGTTGAACCTGCCAGTGCTGAAGAGATTCAGTGAGGCACCTAATGCTTCTGGGCCAAGCTTCTGATGGAGACAGTCCAGGGAAGTCCGCTCTCTCACCCTGCCAGTGTCAGCTGATGTATCATACTCTGTTCTCCCTCATCCCTTAAAAAAAAAAAAAAAAAACAACTCACTGTGGTGTAAGCCACCGAGCTCATCACCAGCCCTTGGGTTTTGGTTGAGTTTTGTTTTGGTGCTAGTGCTAGAGCTACAAGGGTAAATAAGACAGGACAAAGTCCTTGCTCTCAAGGGATTTCTACTGTAAATGGATAGGCAAGAAATGAATAATGAAGTTGCTGCACTTCTGGAGTTGGGCATGATAGTGTGCACCTGTAATTAGAGTTTTCAGGAGGCAGATGATATAAGAAGAGTGTGGTACCCATGCTGAGCTACAATGCAAGACCCCACCCCACCCAACAAACAACAGCCAGGACAGGTTAGGATACAAGAAAAGTACTGAAGAAACGTTAAGCTGAAAGGTTGAATGCTTTTGGCCAGTGTGAGAACTCTAAGGCAGCAGCATGGATGGAAGCTAGTGCTTCCTCTGGCTGTCACTGGGAAAAAGAAGCATCTTCCTGCATCCCTAGGAAGCGACTGATGCCTTTCCCTAAGAAGGGAAAACCAGGAGAGAGGCACTGTGGACAGATGATGAATTCATCTCTAAAGCAATCTATGGGGCATCCAAGTGAGGATTCTAAGGAGCAGGTAGAAGGGTTAAAAGCATAGAAAGAAAATCCTGGGCTGCAGTTGTGGATTTTAGTTTATAAGTCATTGGAATGGATGAGATCAGTGGGGATTAGGAAAAGAAGCTAAGCACAAACCTTTGGGTACCTACTCAGTGTTGGCATAGGAAAGATGAGTAATAACTTGCTACACGAATAAAAAGACAGATATGATCCTGAGTCCATTTCATTCCAAGCCCATGCTTTCTGTACTAATCCCAGTTTTCCTAAATCATACAACTTTCCAAGTCATTGCTAGGTCTGAGAGGGATTACAAGAACAGGCAAGGCTTGAAAACAAGAAATACTAGATAAAGCTAGAAAATTTAGGCACTAATCTGGGGGCTAATCTAGAAGGATAGGGATTATGAAAGAAAGTCACAAACCAATTTGGAAGATTAAGGCTTAACTTTACCACAAAATACAAATAAACACTTTCTGTTTCCTGAAAGTATTAGAACACAAAGCAAAGATGCAACTTAAACAGCTACCAATAGGATAGTAAATTCATTGCTGTCTAGTTAAAAGGATGGGATTATCAATAAAAAAATGGAATACAGACCGAAACAGAGAACTCTCAACAGAGGAATCCAAAATGGCTGAAAGACACTTAAGGAAATGTTTAACATCCTTAGCCATCAGAGAAATGCAAATTAAAACAACTCTGGGATTCCATCTTACACCTATAAGAATGGCCAAGATCAAAAACACTGATGATAACGTATGCTGGAGAGGTTGTGGGGTAAAGGGAACATTCCTGCATTGCTGGTGGGAATGCAAGCTGGTACAAACCCTTTGGATGTCAGTGTGGCGATTTCTCAGAAAATTAGGAAACAACCTTCCTCAAGACCCAGCAATACCACTTTCAGGTATATATCCAAAGGATGCTCAACTCTACCACCAGGACAGGTATTCAACTATGTTCATAGCAGCATTGTTTGTCATAGCCAGAACCTGGACACAACCTAAATGCCCTTCAACTGAAGAATGGATAAGGAAACGTGGTACATTTACACAATGGAGTACTACACAGCAGAAGAAAATAATGACATCTTGAAATTTGCAGGCAAATGGATGGAGCTAGAAGACATATTGAGTGAGGTAATCCAGACCCAGAAAGACAAATATCACATGTACTCACTCATAAGTGGCTTTCAGACATAAAGCAAAGAAAACCATCCTACAGTTCACAAACCCAGAGAACCTAGACAACAATGAGGACCCTAAGAGAGACATACATGGATCTAATCTACATGGGAAGTAGGAAACGACAAGATCTCCTGAGTAAACTGGGAGCATGGGGACCATGGGAGAGGGTTGAAGGGGAGGGCAGAGGAAGAGAGGGGAGCAGAGAAAAATATAGCGCTCAATAAAATCAACAATAAAAAAAGAGACACACACACCCAAAGGATGTGACTATAACCCATGGGAGTGAATGAATTCAAATGCCCTATATCACAGACCTTAAAGCCACAACCAGGTAAATGTAACATGGTATCCCAAGTTCTGTGTTAATTTTTTTGAGGTTTTGTTTGTTTGCTTGCTTGTTCTGAAGCACTGGGGATTGAACCCCAAGCCTTGGGCATGGTAGGCGAGCATTCTACCAAGGACCTGCAGGAAGAAGTGAGTACAGCTATGTACTAACAATCATACTTTAACACCCTTGCGTTTTTTCTGTGAATCTAAAACCACCCCCCGTTGGAGGGGGCAGATGTGTGCTAGAAAGACTAAAAATCCAGTGTACTTGTGTATGAATGCTCAAATAAAAAAATAAAGTTATCCCCAAATAAAAATGTATTTAAAAGCCATAAGCTCAGAACTGGGGGTGTAGCCCAGTGGTGTGAATTTACAAGTGTATACACAGCCTGGATTTGATCCTCGGCCCTGTGGAAGGTTGAAGGGAACATTGTGAGCAGTGTTCTGCAACCATAACCAGTAAACTGCAAAGGAATTGATGCCACATGAGAACAGTGATGGGAAATTTAAAACCTGCCAAATACTACTGGATATTCATAGACACATAGCACATATTTAATGAAAATAAGTACATCCGTAGGAAAGATAAATGTTCCATTTAAACTAGTAACGGGAAGAAAAATATATGTTCAATTAAATTGAATATGGCAAACTTTTAAAAAGATTACTTTTTTCTTTTATGTATATGTGTTGTGTGTATCTATGCATGGGTATGTGCATGTGCACACAAGTTCCCTCTGAGCCAGAAGAGTTGGAGTTACAGGCAGCACCAATATGGGTGCTGTGAACTGTACTTGGCTCCTCTGCAAAAGCAGCAAGTGTTCTTAACCCTGAGCCATTGATCCAGCCCCAGACTGTCTCTACCTCCAAAGTCCAGCCTTTGAATTTGTAAGACAAGGTGTGATATGCAGCCTAGGCTAGCCCTTTGCTCTGTCTTGTCTCTTTCTCCTCAGAGCTAGATTACAGATAATGCCTTCACTCTGTTCTTGAAATAATCCCATATGTTTATGAAATAAGAGAAGAAAATATTTCCTTTTAAATAATGGTACCTCAAAATCTCAGGCCAGATATTTGTCCATGTAGTCTTACGGAGTGTCATTTCCTTATTTTTGTTCTGTGCTGGCCGTCCCTGAGAACTGTGCAGCTTTTCTTAGATTGACTTCCCCACATTCTCTCACCACCATCAACGGCCACATGATGTAATTCTTCTAAACTACATGTAAGCCAAACCCTACAGAGGGCTTGGGGGAGAAGATTATCTTATGTCACCGTGTCTCCTCTTCCTTTCTAGTCTTGGGTTCAGGGGGGATGCTTGCACTTTTGTTCTGTTAGCACGAGTTAACAGACCAGAGAAAAAGATGAGCAGAGTTGTGGAGACCAGAGCGCCCACTATTGCCCACATTCTCTCATGAGGAAAACTCATCCTTAGCCAGTGCTAGACACCACTGGTCCTAGTTATGACGGAAAGTATTCCTGGTTTACCTACTTATTGGTCAGTACTGGAGTCAGCCATTGGTTATGTTTCCTGTCTCCATTGCTGTTGTATAAGGCCTGGCTTAGAAAGACCCTTCTCCTCCCTCCTTTGTGGCAGCGGTCAGACTCGGGCAAGACTGAGACCAAGAACCGGGGAAAGCCATTGCTTCTTGCTATCTATCTTTGGTAGTATTTCTGATTTACGCTGGAATGTGCGCATACTTCAGATGAAAGCTATTTACTTTTTTGATTCAATGGGAACAAGTGGCGATAGTTTTCTGTAGCAATATCTACAAGCTTTCAGATTTACACTGGAAAATTTTCAAACACACACAATAAAAACTGTTTGCAAATATCACAGATTCTTGTAGACTGCTGTCCTTTACAAGCCTGGGAAGGTATGCGTGAGATGTCTAAGACGGGCTATCAGTACCTCTTGCCATCTAAGTACATTACATTATTCCAATTTTGACATAATTTCTTTCACTCTTAATCATTGATATGGCTTTGGTAATGGATGTAATTGAACTTACATATATTTATTCTGTGCTTACAAATGTTTTGGCCACTGCCTTAATTGGTTTTGATAGAGTGAGCTTGAAGCCTTGGGTATACAAAGCAATTAAAACCTTGTGGCATTTTGCAGCAGTCACCGAGGCGTCATAAATTTTTGATTGGCTATGTGATGTACATATTTACTGAACACAAGTAGCTACGATTTATGTGCACGCAGCTGGGAGTAGCCAAGAAAATGCAAATCCCTTGAGGTTAAGGAGGAGCACATCATATGTTCAGTCACTGCCGTGACAGCTAAGTGTGGCATCAGGCTGGAGAATGAAAGTGAATTTTTCGTTCTCCTGCTGTAATAACCACAAGTTTGTCTATTTCCCATTTTTAGCTAAGAGATTTTTCAAATGAGTTTTGTATCATTTTCTGAGCGTTCACTGATTCCCTTTTGACAGACCTGGTTGCTATGTTGCTGCTACATAAAACTTCAAATCATCTTTTTGTTTTGTTCTATTCTGTTATTTTGTTTGTTTGTTTTAAGACAGGGTATGTCCCTGGCTTTCCTGGAACTCACTCTGTAGTTCAGGCTCAGAGGTCCACCGGCCTCTGCCCCAAGTGCTGGGATTAAAGGTGTATGCCTCCACCTTCCAGCTACTTCAAAGCTTCATACGTCTATGGAATTATGATGGGAACAACGGGAAAGTGCAATTTTGACCTTGTACTTAAATGCTAAAGCAAAGATCTAGTTGCACCCAAGAATCCATAAGTTCAGGTGTCACATGTTCTGGGCCCGTAAAAAGCAACTATCTTTGAAGGTAACTCGCATTATGCATCTTCTTTACAAAGGCCTGTGACTATGATTCTAACTCAATCTGATTGGGACAGAGATTGAGCATGGTAGGAAAAGCAAAAGCAAACAAACAAAGCCTTGTAAAACATTTTTTTAGCAAACTGCACAGGACACAGTTACAAAATAAATCCAGGCAGATCCTTTACAAGTAACACGGGAGATTAAACCAATGGCCTTTGCCCAAGAAAGCCACTGAGGATATCAGCATGTCCAGCCCGCTGGTTTTCTGTTGGCTTCCTTTGTGGCAGGGGACTCAGAGCCAGCTTTAGCCTGACACCTTGACTTTTCCTAAATGTGGGATCTGTGTGGGCCCTCCTGTGAGTAGGCTTCTTTGGAGGCTCTGGGAGTGTTTGTAGGCGAGAAGTGGCTCAGGTTGTTGAATCAGAAAGCGGGGAGAGAAAGTCCCTTCTTTGACTCTAGAGGGTCTTAATTCCTTAGTGCCACTCAAAGGAGGAGCCACAAAAGAGAACAAAATCAGGCTTCCTCCTGAAAATCATCTATGAAATCTTTAAATCCCCCAAATGTTGGCTGGGCAGCAGTGAGGCTCACTGGCAAAGGGCAGCATTGTTTCATGCCAACGTGCTAATGATTGATGTATCCTTTTCATAATTGTGGCAGACGAAGAATACTTATCTTCTTTATAGATGGAGAAATAGGCAGGTGAGCCCAAGTTCTCTGTTTTACCAGCTGTTATGTAGACCCTCATCCAGTACTATCATTTAGGTCCAGGGTCTTTGCTTTGTTCTTGGTTTACCAGGGAGGAAAGTAGCCAAGCCCCATTACCTGGTTGGCAGTGAGCTCAGTACCCCCTTTCCTAGTCTTCTCCTCGTTAATTTTTGGTGCAGACAACCCGAGTGTAGTAAGACTCAATAAATCCCTCACAGGCCTCAAGCAATGAAAACAAGCTTAAAAAATTCTCTGCCATGGAAGCTAATTGTGCTCTTTTAATTAATTGCTCCAATTAGTTCCCCTCTTCTCAGCTAGGCTACTCTATAACCATGCCATCTGGGATGCTTCTGGAAGTACAAATGACAGTGATGGTCAGGTACTCGTCAATTAAAACTCTTACCATGTGCAATTAGCCTCTCCTCTGGATTTTACAGCAGTCCTGGAGAGTGGCCTGGCATGATTGTGTGGAAGAGTAGCATTTTGTTTTCATTCCCATCATTTTGGAAGCACAGAAGTTCTGTTATAAAATAAATTAGCTGAAATAGTACAATAAGCAGTGCTTACTCTGCATATGACTAACCTGAATAGACTTTTTATTACATTTTAGCAACAAATAACATCAATATCAACAGTAGACAGTTAAGGAAAACTGGCTTTCAAACATCTCAACTGAGCATCTTTAACATGTGATGTACACTTGCGATTAGCGTATTCATTCGTTTATGGCATCTAGAATTTCTTAGGATCACAGAGAAATGAAGATGAGGCTAGCTTGAGGTGTAGATTGGGACTCATGAAACTTCTTTTTCTCAACCATGCAGCCTTGTCCTTGGATAGTACCAGATTTTACAATACAGTCAAGTCTGCTTTCACACAAAGCTAAGACAGTATGGTTGTTGAATAATTAGAATGATTTCTACTATGACACAGACTTTAAATTTATGTGAATGATCCATTCAGAAAACCTAAGTATGTAAGTCAAGCATGTTTGCAGAGTCAATGACAGATAAAGGAGTAAACCATAGCCGATGGTCCTCAAGTCTCCGTACATCATCTCCATCCTCGCCTTCCATAATTAAGGCAGCTGTTTTGGTGAAATCATCCATTGGCATCCATCTTTCACTGGTATCTCTTGAGAGATGGGTACTTGCCCTTAAGGCTTCTTGACAGCAATTTTATTTTTACTGTGGCATATTTTAACTTTTGTCCTCTCTGTATCTCAGTAATTTCCTTACGATAGGCCCAGGTAAGGATCTCTTCATTTTGCTCAGAGTTCACAGAATGTCTTGAGTCTGAAGTTCATTGTTTTTCATTATTTAGAATGTTCTCAGCCATCTTGCCTGGCTGGGTTGGCTTCATTCTTCCTGCCTTTCCTTCCCCAGTCGCAGAAGTATCTCAGGACCTCTCTCTTTGCTTCTTCTACCTACTTTAAAGATATATTTCCCAATCTTTTGTGTCCCCACACCTCCATATGAGTTGCATATGTTCCCCATTCACTAGCTTTTCCTTCCTAAGTCTTTCCTCATCTGTGTACCGATTACTCTAAACCAGCATTTCTCAACCTTCCTAATGTTGCAACCCTTTAATACAGTTCCTCATATTGTGGTATGTAGGCAGACTTTTCTGTCCCACCAGCCAGTTCCCAAATAATCACACAGACACTTAATATTAATTAGAAATGCTCAGCCAATAGCCTAAGCTCATTTTTAGCTAGCTCTTATAACTTAAATTAACCCATTTCAACTAATCTATTTGCTGCCCTGAGGCTTGTTTACCTCATGTACCTACTTCCCACCCTGATCACTCTGTGTCTCGTGGTTTCTCCAACTCTGCCCTCCTTCTCGCCAGTATTCTCTCTGCCTTCAAAATCCTACCTAGTCATTGGCCAGCTAGCTTTTTATTAACAATCACAGCAACACATTTTCACAGTGTACAGAAGGATTATCCCACGGCAGTGGTTACCCCCAACCATAAAATTGTTTTCATCGCTACTTCATCGCTGTAATTTTGCTACCGCTATGAATTGTAATGAATATCTAGTATGTGGGATAGCTGTGTGCGACCCTGTGAAAGGGTCATTCAATACCCCGCAGAGGCCGTGGCCCGTGGGTTGAAAACCACTGCTCTAAACAGATGCCACCTTCATTTTGGCTATTATGTTTTTAGGGCCTAGAAGTTTTACTCAGCTGTTTCTAAATTTGGTATGTGCTTCAAATAATTCCTCTTTTGAGCTCAATTCACAATCTAGCTGTTTATTCCACTGTGAAAATAAGCAAAGTTTTGTCACTGTGTTGTGCTTCCTTGCTATGATGTCACACCAGAGAATGTCAGACATACCAAAGAGACAGATAGACTCCTCTTCGAATTGGCTCAACGACTTCTCTCTCACATCTTCTCTCTGACGTCTGCCTGTCTCCCCAACCCTGTGTGTGTGCATGTCTTGTATATGTATACGTATATGTGTTTGTCTGTATGTGCATGTGTGTGGATGTTAGAGATCAACACTGAATATTCCTTTTAATTACTTTCTACCCCATTTTTTTGAGATAAGTTCTCTCAATGGACTTGGAGCTTACTGTTTCAGTCAGGTTGTGTGGTCAGTGTGTCCCAGGCATCCTCCTGTCTCTGTCTCCCAAGAGCTGAGAGTACAAGTATGACCCACTATGTCTTTTACATGGGGTCTGGGATCCAGCCACAGTGGGTCCTTAGGCTTGCAAAGCAAGCACTTTATTAACTAAGCCATTTTGCAATTCTGACTTTTTTCCTTATAAAAAATTATAGCATATTCTGACATGGCAAGTATACGAACACATATGACTCTTTCATCTGGTTTTAACAATTTGCCATTACTTTGAAGTTTGCTGCTGGAGAGTCTAGTACCTGGATCCGCTACTGATCTTTCTCCACTGTCTGATCCTCCTCCTGTAGTCTCTTGCTCTTGTCCTCTTGATACTATTTATTGTATTTTAGAAAATTATATTGAATAATCACTTATAGAAATAATGTGATACTTAGGAGACTTTCTTCCTGCAGGAGGATTTATATTTTCTTTCAATTATGTGCCATCTTGTGCATCAGCAATCACCATAATCCAATTTCAGATATAAAGATGATTCCAAGCTGGAATTCCTGCAGGAGCCCGTCTGCTTCTGGTCCAACCTGCCAAGACAGGCCAAGCTCTCTTACCAGGCTCAAGAATAAAGCATTCGTGACTTGATGCTATCAAGAGTGCTACTTACCCTCTTGGATGCCTCTTCCTAACTGGCAAATGTCCCCAAAGGATAACCCAGCATTGGATACTATTATGGACAAGGGACAGTATAGCTGGACTCCACATTCAGAACAACAGAGTGGTGTCATATCCAAATGGCTCCTCAAACAGCCTCCAGTCTCTCCATTGCAAATACTCTAGGTTTCCCTGGAGTTAGTAGCAACTTCCAGTCTTCCCTTCGGGGCTTTCTTTCCCTGCCTCAGTGCTGTCTACCCAGGTTCCAGACAAATTTCAGGGTTAGGCTTATCTTCTGGTCACTACCAGGCCACTGTGCATCTCTGTGCTCTGCCACATCCCTACTGGACTGCAGTGCTTGGCCTCAAGCAGGCATGAGAGGCTTCGCTTTCTGTTTGTTGTCTTGTTTTACTGCTGTTTTGTGGAGGGACTCGTAGCAGCCATCTTGCTCACATCACTTTCTTAATCCTTCCATGAATATGTTTAAGAACAATCGTGAAGAGCCTTTTTAAACATAGAGCACTTCAGTCCCAGAAATTATTTTATTCGTTCCTCTAAAAGTGTTCACTCTCCCATGTCCTTCTCTCTTCTCCTCTCCTCCCCCTTCCCCTCCCCCTTTCCTCTTTCCCCTTTCCCTCCACTTTCCTTTCTTTTTCCCTCCCTCCTTTCCCCTTCCTTCCCTCCCCTCCCCTCTCCTCTTTTTCTCATCCCTCTGCTTCCCCCCATCTCTGATCTTCAAGTAGGTGTGACTCAAATAAGACCCTGGCAAGAGGTTGGAGGGTGAGGGTTCTGAAGAAAAGTCAGGGCACTCTTGTCACTGTTGAGCCTAGCACCAGGTCAATCAGCAGCTCTAGCCTCGTTATGGGTCTAGCTCTTTCCTGAGCACCTGCCATCTAGAATGTACTATCACCATTGCCTCACACCCCCTCCCCGGGTGGAAGAGGCTTCCTACTACTGCTAACTTGTGGGGTGTCTTATTCCCGTAGGAGAAAATGCAGGCATGACATAGCAGCGAGCCTACCCGGCACACTGTACTTCTAAACAAGAAGCACGGTACACCACGCTCCCGAGTACTCCCAGGAGTCAGAACACTTCATTCTGAAGTAGCACGAGTAGCCAATAGCTGTCCTGCTGTTGAGTGTGCACGCTTCCCGTCTCCTTGTGTGTGCTAAGAGACCCTGGTGGTATGAGTGCTCATTGTTCAATCTGAGGTAATGTGCTAAACAATCACAGTCAATCGGCTTCCACTCTATAAGTGGAGTTCTCAACGCTAAAGCAGACACCATTCCCTGAAACCATCTCCAGGGTGGTTCATCTCCACTCTCTTTACTGACCCACAGGCATTGCAGTCTTATTGGGGGATGCCCTTTTGACGTTTTGGTCCTTCCACCACTGTTGATGGCTCTTCCTAACTTGACCTTAAAGATCTAGGGTGGTGACTTACCCACCTCCTAGATTTCTCTGTGGTATGGGTACTTTAACACGGGAGAGTCCTTATTGTCCTCAAGGAGAATATTATCTTGACAAGGGATAAGGCTGCTCCCTTTGAGAAATCACAAGGACACATGCTATTTGTCAAACTAAATGATTTAAAGGAGACTGTCAAAGAAACTGAATTAGGAGAGGGCCCCTGAATCGCCATGTCTCAGGGTAAAGCTGGGGCAAGTCAGGCTATGGGGAATGTGGCAGAGAAGCACAGAAAATAGTCCAAGTGGGATCCAGATCACAGAGGATCGGAGACTTGGACTAGGAAATTCTAGGGGAAAAAAAAATCTTCGTTTAGGAGCGCCATGTAAAGTTCCCCTCAAAATTATTTCCACCCGACTAACAACACACATGAGGAGCTTTGTCATTCTGGTGCTTTTCCTAGAAAATCTTCAAAGCTTGCAAACACTTGCAAACCATTTGATGTGGTGGCATTTTCAAATTCATTTAGCATGTTTAAGCTTGCTGGCCCATGAGCTTGGGCCTCTTGGGAAATTACCCTGTCATTCATTGAAACAAGCCTCGTCTTTCCCAGCGTTGCTCACTGCTGATTGAAAGCTGTGCAAAGAATAATAGTCAAGAAGCCAGTGAGCTATTACATTATTTCTCAGGGACTAAGGACACAGGATAGCTAGTGTAAGTTGGTCTTTCTGAGCCAGGGTGTCACTTGTACTTTGGGGGCAGGGTGGCCCTATTGAAATAAGTTAGGAGACAGAAGGTGGACTGTGACACTGGTTACTCAGGTATGGATTATTTGTGGCTTAGTTATATGGGGTTGGGAGGCTGTGCTCAAGTCCAGTGCTATAGGAGCAGCATGTTTTTCTGTCCCGTGTGTGCTCCCTTGACATGGCAGACGGAGAAAGCATGGAGTCTGCACCCAGAGCTGAGTTAGCCCTCTTGTCGCTGCTATAGAATGAAGAGCAAGGCTTCTTGTGTTTAACTTCCTCATCCATACGTTAGGATCTCTCTTACCAGATTACAAGGATGACTTAGGTGTGAGTCCTTAGAGCTGTGTGACAATTGCAGTTGGTGTCTTGCACAAACATCTACTAGTTGCCCTAACGTGTACGAACATCTACTAGTTGCCCTAACGTGTACGAGCCTCTGTGCTCGGGCAGGTTGTAAAAAGTCCCTGGGAGAGAGATAGTGGACATGTGACTATGCTTCTTAATGGGAACCTTGTGACAAGAGAGGGTGGGGTCATTTCCTTCCTTGTTTTTATTTCACTTTTCACTTTCTGGTTGCCACTCCTAAAGTTCTGGCACCTGGCCCCCGGGGTATTTGTAGTCATTACACACATTCCCCACATGACACCCTCGGCTCTGTGCCAAAGGTAGAAATCAGTAAATGCTTCCTTTATTTGCTTTATAACTAAGTTTCATTCCTTCCTTCCCTTACATCCGGGAACCCTCATAATGTATACATTGCTTTAAGTTTCCATGAAATAACAAGTCACTACTTGCAAAATGCATTTCCCCCTCCTTGGGGCCTTATTAGCAATTGGGAATTGCTTAAAATCGCCTCTCCTAAGCAGGACTCATCAGGCCCTGGTCTTGAACACTTTGCTAAAATTCACAGAACAACTGCGTACAGGGAGGTAGGTCTGCTGCCCCCTGCTAGCTCTCCTTAGCCCAGCAAATGCCAACAAATGCCAAAAACTGCGCAGAAGTCACATTATTTGCTAAGGGAACAATAGCCTTTTGCAGTTTATCCTCATTGTGTCACCAGCCCCAGTAATAGCAGGCTTGCTGCCCCTGCATGCGAATTACTTGGGTTATTCTTAAGGTTGCATTAGCCATAGGACTCCTGAGCTCCCAAATACTCCCACATTTCCAGGAAGAGCTAACAACTAAAACTATCTTTTTACTTATCCCTGAAGACAAAAGAAATGCTATGTACCCTTGTCTGTGGTTTGTTGGTCTGTTTTTGTTTTCTCCACGCGTTTCATCCGTCTAGACCTTGCCATCCTCTTTTCGAAAGGGACCTCTTACTTCCTTGAGCTCGAGAGTACTTTAAGACCTTTATTTTAATTCATATGGGAGGGACATTGAAGTCTGATCTCGTTTTACAACTAAAAGGCAAAACAATACAACAGTTATGACCTACACTGTTCACTTTACTAAGCACTTTCAACTACAACTGTCCGAGACAGATGTAAATCATGAAATTCCTAATATCAAAGTTTATTTTGGAGTTTGAATGTAGGGTAACAAAGGCTTTCAGCAGTCAAAGCAAAAGAAACAGCAGTAAAGACCACATTGAATTGTTTAATTTAAGCAAAGTTTGGTCAAGCAGGTCATAGCCGATTGGAAGCAATGAATTTCACAAGTGGAACTGTGCTTGCCCCGTGAGAAGTCAGTTCAGGCCGGCATAACAAATACCAAGGAACAAGTAGTTGTAGCCGCAGACATTCACTTTTCACAGTTCCAGAGCCTAGAGGCCAAGGTCAACATGTGGCTGATTTATGTATTGTAAGGCATCTGTTCCTGACTGGCTGCCCACAGCCTTCTTGCATGAGCTTTCCTTCATGTATGAACATGGACAGAGAGCAAACTCTTCTGAGTCTAATCTTATGAGAGTCCTAACCTGAGCATGGGACCGACTTTGTGACTTCACCTAGTCCTAATTACCTTCCAAAGTCCCATGTGCAAATGCCATCCCTTTGCATTCCAACCCCACTACATGGACTTGGGGTTAACACAACTCAATTCACAGCCTCTTAATAAAATGGAAGACACCAGCCTCATTCAAATGAGAAAGTGGTTGCTTGGTAGAGAGGGACCTGAGAAAAGGCATCCTAATTTTATTTTTATAATTAGCCAGTTAGTGCTAAGGAATGTCCCTCTATGAACGTCAGTAGTTTTGATGTTCATAGTTAGAGATCCAAATTTTCCATGCCCTTTGTTTAAGAGTGCAGGAAAAAGTGGAAGCAGCTTTCAGATTGCTTTAGTCAGTGTTCTTGAAGTATCAGGGTGCTTGTTGGTTGCGGTCAATCATTTGAAATATCTACTTAGGTGGAATGGTTTGTTTTCAGAACCTTGATAAATCTCATGCATTAGCAGACATTTAATAAGTATTTTCTAGGGTCAGCCAATGGGATGCCATTTTCAAAGAATAATTTCCTTTAACTGAATTATGCAAGAGCTAACCAAATTTAATGTTGGATATTTTAGTCATGGAGAACAATCTACTAGGCTCTTTGCCACCCAGAGCCAAGGTTGAAGAAAATTCATTACAGTCCTTTCTTATCCAAAATTTGGTGTGTGACAAGGCTTATTGCCCTTTAATTAAAAAGGTACTAAAAGGGTTTACATTTCCATACAAGGGAGGGCTTCAGTTTGACCACAATTCTTGCGTCTTGGCAAGGATCAGTGATTTCCCAATGTGTGTCCTTTTATTCTCAGCTCCTACTCTTCCTATTAATAGCCATTTGCTTGTGATTGCAGTAGCCAGATTTGCCTTATGCCTGTGTACTTGCCAAGCAATCAGCATCCATAAGGTCTAGATTGCAAAAGGCCCAGGCTGCTTGAAGTCAATTGGCTCGAATTCCCTTTATCAATTCCTACCGTAGCCCTGCCAATGGGACCATAATAATTAAAATTATTTGGCAAAGCCCTGCTGCCTCTGGGTGGTATTTGGAAAGGAACAAAGAAGGAGCTGATGAAGTCCTGATTGGATGTGTATTGCTGACACGGCCATAACAAGGTCCCTGATGCCTAAGACCCGTGTGAATGGCAAGGCCTTCCCCAGCTCAGGCTTGGGGAATTGACAAAGCCTTCCTCTGGTCCAAGTGCCAGCATCGATGGTGTGTACAGAAACTGTCAACCACAGCTTCCTCTCTGTTCTGACTGCCCTCTGGGACTATTCTCCTACAGAGACCTCTACTGATATTGGCTCAACCTGTCTCCTTGTTCAGCTGTGCACAATAAATCCACTCCTTATTCAGCTGTATACAATAAACCCACTTCCTTGATTTAGATATTTAAAATAAATTGAGGTTCTGTGTTGCTGCTGTAGTTATTGCATTTCCGCATCCCAGCTGGACTGTATGTGTGCCCTTTTTTCCTTCCTTCATGGCCCCTGCTAGGTTTTCAGGACCGACCCATGCAGGATGCGACTGAGCCATGAAGTATGAGTCAGAATAGTGAGCTTGTATCTTTCTAATTCTCTTTTTATATATGCCTCCACATCTGAGAAACCCTCACTTGGTTGAATGTGCCGACTTTAGGGATGTTAAGGCCTTTGAGGTCTTGTCTCAGTGGCTGACACAGTGCCTGAGGTTGTGTTAAGGTAACCCGCAGGTTGTGGTTAGGAGCCATTGGATCCTGCTTTCAGGTGGGCG
>PVIU01022450.1:0-29325 GCA_004026605.1 Ondatra zibethicus
CTGTATGTTTTGTGTTTTGATTATTATATGGCGAGGGGATGTCCTTTTTTGATCCAATCTATTTGGTGTTCTGTATGCTTCTTGTACCTTCATAGGCATATCCATCTTTAGGTTGGGAAAGTTTTCTTCTATAATTTTGTTGAATATATTTTCTGGGCCTTTGAGCTGTGCTTCTTCTCCTTCTTCTACCCCTATTATTGTTAGGTTTGGTCTTTTTATGGTGTCCCAGATTTCCTGGGTGTTTCGTGTTAAGAATTTGTTGGATTTTTTGTTTTCTTTGATCAATGAGTTTATTTTCTCTATCATATCTTCAGAGTCTGAGATTCTTTCTTCTATCTCTTGTATTCTGTTGGTTATACTTGTTTCTGCCGTTCCTGATGGTTTACCCAGATTTTCCATCTCCAGCCTTCCCTCGGTTTGTGTTTTCTTCATTGCCTCCATTTCAGTTTTTATGTCTTGAACTGTTTCCATTACCTGTTTGATTGCTTTTTCTTGGTTTTCTAGGGTATCTTTGAGGAATTTATTCATTTCTTGTAACTTTTTGTTAGTTTTCTCATCCCTTTCTTCAAAGGCGTTTTTCACCTCTTCTTTAAAGGTCTCTATCACTTTCATAAAGTTACATTTAAAGTCGATTTCTTCTACTTCTTCTGGGTTAGGTTGCTCAGGTTTTCCTGTTGAGTACTCGTTGGTTTCTGGTGTTATCATGTTGCTTTTCAGATTGCTGGAGGAATTCTTGGATTGACGCCTACCCATCTCTTCCTCTGATTTCAGTCAGGGGAGTCTCAGTGGGTTGGGGCCTCCCAGGATGGCTTGTACACACTCACTGCTCTGGATAGCTGATCTCAGTGCAGGAAGAGGAAGTCCCTTCTGGACTTCTGATCCTTCTGTACCTCCAATATCGGCACAGGGAGAGAGATTCTTGGGGTTCCAATGTTCCACAGAGGAAAGGGCAATCTTGCAGGGGCGGGGTGCAGGGTCCTGTTGATCAAAGAGGCCTGCAGGGACCTTACCACCAGGCTTGCACAACCTTACCAGTGTGAGCCGCCTCCGATCTCAGCACAGGAAGAGAGAGTGCTGGGGTACCAAAGCCCCACCTAGGAAAGGGCGATCTTGCAGGGGTTGGGGGGGTGTTGGGGGGTGTTGGAGGGGTGTTGTGTCCCCTGAAACAAAGAGGCCCGGCCACGGGGATCTTACCACCAGGCGGGCACAGCCCTACCAGTGTGTGCCTCCAATCTCAGCACAGGAAGAGAGAGTGCTGGGGTACCTAAGCCCCACCAAGGAAAGGGCAATCTTGCGGGGGGTGGGGGTGGTGCAGTGTCCAGTGAAACAAAGAGGCCCGGCTGGCGGGGAGCTTACCGCCAGGCGGGCACAGCCCTACCAGTGTGTGCCTCCGATCTCAGCACAGGAAGAGCCAATTTTTTCTTCCTACCAGATGTGCTGAGGTAAAGATGTTGCAGAAACTGTGGGCGTGACCAGCTAATGACTGGCTCAGATGGAGACTCACACCCTGAGAGGGTGCTTACAGGGCAGAGTCAAGACCCAGAGGTAGGATATCCCAGAGACCTAGGATAGAACCTAACACGGCTGGCAAAAAACAAAACAAAAAACAAAACAAAACAAAACAAAAAAACCAACCAAACAAACAAAAAACAGTCAAGGCTGGACAGTGGTGGTGCACACCTTTAATCCCAGCCCTCAAGAGGCGGATCTCTGTGAGTTTGAGGCCAGCCTGGTCTAAAAGAGCTAGTTCCAGGACAGGCCTCAAAGCTACAGAGAAACCCTGTCTCAAAAAACAACAAACAAACAATCAGTCAATGAAATGATTCCTGATGATACTCTGCTATACTCATAAATCGGTGCCTAGTCCAGTTGTCAGGGAGAGGCTTCCTCAGGTAGCTGATGGGGGCAGAAGCAGAGACTGACAATCAAATGTTAGGAGAATTCTATGGAAAAGGGAGAGGAAGGATTGTAGGAGTTTGAAGGGTTAAGGACACCACAAGAAAATCACAGAACCTACTAAACTGAGCTCATAGGGGCTCACAGAGACTAAACTGACAACAGGGAGCCTGCATGGGACTGAACTAGGCCCGCTACATATATGTTACAGTTGTGTAACTTGGTCTTCTTGTGGAACTCCTAACAGTGATAGTGGGGGTTGTCTCTGACTGTGTTGCTTGCCCTTGGGACCCTTTCCTGCTACTGGATCATCCAGACTTAATAGAAAAGAAGATGCCTAGTCTCACTCAACTTGATGTACCTTGACTGGCTGATATCCATGGGAGATCTGCCTATATCTGAAGAGAAACAGTGGATGAGGGGTAGATGGGTGGGAGGAGGAACTGGGAAGAGGAAAGGGAGGGGAAACTTTGGAATGTAAAAACAAAAATAAGTAAAGAAAAAAAAGAAAAGGTTTGTTTCTAATGGTGAAGGAAGTTAAAATTAAAAATACAAATAAGATAAAAAACTAACTAAAAAACAAAAAGCAAAATAAAAATCAAAAAATCTCAATCAAACAGGGAAAAACTACCACACTCCTCCATCTTTCCTGCCTCTCCTTTGTCTCTTCATTCATCTTAGTTCATTGTGAGCTGCTGTGTGTCATGCAGTACACCCTTTTGTTCAAACAATTTTACTTGCAAATGTCCATTGTGCAATGTGTTCTTGGTCAGTCTCAAGACCTCTGGCTTCTGGTACATCATCAATGCCAGCCCCTCATGGAATCTCCACTCTGGTATCCTGCAGTTGCCTGGAGTCATGGAGATCCTGTGGCTATGTCACCAAAGGACCAGTCCTTTCACATACTCCTGATGTGTGATTTCTCTCTGTATGCTATGAATATGTTTTATTACCATTGGTTAATAAAGAATCTGCTTTGGCCTATGGCAGGTCAGACTATAACTAGGTGGGAAAATTAAACTGAATGCAGGGAGAAAGAAGGCAGAGTCAGGAGGATGCCACGTAGCTGCCCAAGAAATAAGATGTGAGGTAACAAATCATGAGCCTCGTGGTAAAATATAAGATAATAGAAATGGATTATTTTAAGATGTAAGAGCTAGCTAGTAATATGCCTGAGCTGTTGGCCAAACAGTGTTGTAATAAATATAGTTTTGTGTGATTATCCAAGTCTGGGTGGCCGGGAAATGAAAGTAGTCTCCTTTTTACATGTTCCAGCAGGTCATAGATGGGGTAGATGCTGGGGAGTGCCCATTCAAAGCCCTGGTTATTTGGCTGGGTGGTAATGAGTTGGTCAGTCCAGGCTGTTGGGACCACCACTCAGGTGAGAAGCAGAGCCAGCTCTCCCATGCCTGTCTTGAGGGGTGGGAGCGACTTTCCCAAGTAGAGGCCAGCTCTCCCATGAGTGGGAGGCCAGCTCTCCCATGAGTGGGAGGCCAGCTCTCCCATGAGTGGGAGGCCAGCTCAGTAAGGCCCTTATACTTCAACATATGGTTCAGCACATGGTTCTCATGGCCCCTGTGGTAACATGGGCAAGAGACATCAGCACATACCCCAACTGCAGAAGGACCACAGATCCAGACATGGCCATCAACAGCGGTTAGTGCTGGATATCACCGCGGTCCCAGGTGGCAATGCAAGCATGTAGTGCATTTTATTTGTATTTTAATAAATAAAGCTGGCTTGAAGATCATAGAGTAAAACAGCCAGCCACTAGCTGTTACCTCGACCACAGTCTGAAATGGTTATCCTGTCTCCAGGAATCTCAGAATCAGACTGAGAGCTGCCTCCTCCCGTTTTGTAATCCCCTTTAGGGCTGGGATTAAAAGCGTGCACCACTGGGACTAAAGGCCTGCACCTATGGCAACCAGTGTGGCTGCTGGGATTAAAGGTGTGTGTCACCACTGCCTGTCTGTAAGGCTGACCAGTGGGGCTGTTTTACTCTCTGATCTTCAGGCAAGCTTTATTTATTAAAATACAAATGAAATACCACTACACAGGCCTCTCAGATTGGCATGGGTCCAGCAGCAGCGTGATCCCTGGACTCCAGTACGGCTCTTGGCAGCAGCCTGACATGGATGACACGATGTTCCCAAGTGGCACTGCAGGCCACTCAGATTGTCATGACCCTGGCGGTGGCATGCTTCTCAGACCCCAACATGGCCTCAGGTGGTGGCCCAGAACCTGAGCATCCTTGTGGCCTTTGGTGGCAACATGGATCATGGACATCAATGCAAACTCTGCTGCGGTAGGATCACAGACCCAGACGTGGCCCTTAGCAACAGCCCTGGCACAGACATCGCCATGGCCCTGGGTAGCAAGCAGCCCACTCACATCAGCCTGTTCCTCACCTCTGACATCTCTTCATATCTGCCTTCTCCACACAGGACACAACCCATTCTGCCCGTCTCTGTGTCCCATTGCTCCAGCATATACAGCACCAGAATGACCCTCTCTATGATGTACTTGATGCCGCAGTTAGGATGAGTGATGGGAACTTGAACTCTGTGTGTGTCCCTGCCTGCCTCTGCTGGCCCCCATCGGCCCCTGCTGGCCCCTATCTGCTCCTGATGGCCCCTACCAGCCCCTGCTGGCCCTCATGGGCCCCTGCTGGCCCCTGCTGGCCCCTGCCTGCCCTTTTGGCCCCCATCGGCCCCTGCTGGCCCCTACCAGTCCCTGTTGACCCCACTGGCTGCTGCTGGCCCCTGCCTGCCCTGCTGGCCCCTACCAGTCCCTGCTGACCCCCACTGGCTGCTGCTGGCCCCTGCCTGCCCTGCTGGCCCCTACCAGCCCCTGCTGACCCCCACTGGCTGCTGCTGGCCCCTTCAAGGCCCAACACAGGCTCTCTAGTTGACTTCTGCATATCCACAGCAATCACAAATTTGAACTGGGATTTCCTGCATGCAACATGGCCTACCGTTGCTACAGAGTGCCCTGTCTTAGTGTTTCTATTGCTGTGAAGAGACACTATGACCAGGGCAACTCTTTAAAGAAAACATTTAATTGTAGTGACTCACTTACAGTTCAGAGGTTTAGTCCATCATGGCAGGGAGCATGGCAGCGTGCAGACAGGCATGGTGCTGGAGAAATGACCGAGTATCCTATATCTTGCAGTGAACAGGAAGTAGGCTGTCAGTTCACACTGAGTGAAGTTTGAAAAAAAGACCTCAAAGCCCTCCCCCATAGTGACACTCTTCCAACAGAAGTTGTGACTCAGATTAAAGGTGTGCCCTCCAGCCTCAAGTTCTGGATTAAAGGCATGTATCTTCTAACCTCCTCCAGCAAGCCACACCTCCTAATAGTCCCGTTCAAAGTACCACAGTACTCCAAAAGGCACCTGACTTCATGGGCTTGCTATTCCATAAAAGCCAGCTAACCTTTCTGTTGAAATGAGAGCTAGCAAACTTCCTGCTTTGGGATTGGAGTTCAGGTCATGGCAGCCCTCCTCAGTATACAACAGTGCACAGCCTCTGGTACCATGAAATGTCACTGAGCTACCCCAGCCGAGACAAGGAGGTTTTGATTTTACAGCTATGCTGGTCATAGGAGACTTCTGCAAATAGTCAAAGCTCCTGCTTCCTACAGCGCTGGGCGGACACAGCGCCCAACAGCTGTGCTTCTCCTCTGGGATCTGGGTGGACACAGCGTCCAACAGCTGTGCTTCTCCTCTGGGATCTGGGCGGACACAGCGCCCAACAGCTGTGCTTCTCCTCTGGGATCTGGGCGGACACAGCGCCCAACAGCTGTGCTTCTCCTCTGGAATCTGGGTGGACACAGCGCCCAACAGCTATGCTTCTTATCTGGATCTGGGTACAGCGCCCAACGGCTATGCTTCTCATCTGTTTTTCTGAGCATTGCTCTAGAATTCTAAACCAATTTTAATGAATTTCTTATAAGAGAAACAAAACAAACATGCAGAACCCCCAAAAGGAAGATGATGACTCCTTTGGTCATTACACCACTCCTGAGAACACACGGCCACTCTACACGAGAGCCTCCTGCAGAGCACAGCCCGGCCCCTGAGCTTGTGGCTCACCTGAGGTGATCAGGACCTCATGGAACTATCCATGAGAGTCCATGCTAGTGGCTTTCCCTGTCATGTAAAGGGTGTATCAACACAAAACACAGTTTCACCTTACAGGGAACAGGAGATGGCTTGTTATTGAGTTAAAAGTGAGTGACTGTGACGCGGGAACAAACGGAGGGAAGTGCCAATTCCATCTTCTAACATGGAAGTGGTTTCACACAGTTTTTCCAGTAACAGAATAAAGAAAGTCATAAATTTAAGAGCTTATCAAAGACGCTGGTAGGAACCTTGGTTAGGTGACCGCAGTGCAGTGGGGACATCTCAGCCGTGCTGAACACTAGGGTTTGGTTAAGTTAGCACATTCTAAGAGGTTTTTATCTGTCAGTCACAGGGTATCAGTTCAATCAGAAGTGGCTAAGAGGAGGCTCCTCGGGGCTTCTGATGCCCAAAATGAATTGTCTTATTCACAGATCCCAGGGAGGGAGATCCTGCATGTGTGGGGACCGGACTCGGACCTAATGAAGGTTCCTTTTAGGAGTCTAAATCAGGAAAAAAATACAATGTTTATATAGGAATATGCTTTGTAAATCATAAATCACCAGATCTATATTTTATCTCACTGAATCTGTAAAGCACCCATGAGGGAGGGGAGTGAGTAAGCTGGCTTACTAGTCCTGTTTCATACACAGAGAGGTTGAGGTTTGGAGAGGCTAAGTAACATATTCTGGGTCACACTTCCAAGAACTATAACTAGGGAGTGGTAAGAACAGAGCCAAATCTAGCCCTGTGCGAAAACACAGAGTGGAGAAAATTATCCTCCCCAGTGGGCAAGAAGTGTGGGAGTCATCTCCATAGCAGAGCCCTGAACATAAAGTTTACATGGGAAAGCTGAGGACTTCCTCACTGTGCCCCGTTTAAACACAGTCAGCAGACACACGTAGGGACAGATTGTGAGGTTAAAATGTCATGCAGGACTGCCTCGGGGAGCGCTCGAGTCCCACATCAACTTTTGGTTGAAGATGAAGGGGACATTAGGTAGGTGGTTGTTAGTATAGCAGGTTGCCTCAGATACGGGCACACACCAGAGCCCCTTGGAAAGTCAGGTCAGAGGAGGCACACGCAGCTCCCGCGTCTTCCAAAGAGACACCTGTCTTGGGGTCTCTTGGGGTCCTAGTCTGCTCTCTGTTGCTGTGATAAAACACTGACCAAAGAACCTTGAAAGGAAAGGGTTTGCTTCAGCTTCAAGTCCCCCAGTAACAGGCCATCATGGAGAAAGCAGAGGCAGGAACCTGAGGCAGGAACTGAAACAGAGGCCATGAGGACACTGCTCACTGGCTTGTTCCCATCATGGAGAAAGCAGAGGCAGGAACCTGAGGCAGGAACTGAAACAGAGGACAGGCCCACCGCTGTAATCATTATCCAAGAAAATGTCCCACTGACATGCCAGGCCCATCTGCCCAGGGTGGCACCACCCACTGTGGGACAGGCCCACTGCTGTAATCATTATCCAAGAAAATGTCCCACTGACATGTCTGCAGGCAAATCTGTTGGAAGCAAACCCTTCACTGAGGTTTCCTCTGCCCAGATTATCAACTTGACAACCAAGGTCAGCCCGAACACTTGGGGAACTCTGCTTGGTTTCTGGAGATTAAAGGGAAAACTTTCCCCTCCCTGGTAGCTAAGAATGCCAAATACTTTTTAAATATATATATCTCAGACATTTCTTTCTTTTTTCTTTAGTTCATTTCCATGCCACTCTTTAATTGGTTTATTTTTGTTGCTCTGCAGTTTTTTGCTATTTATGTGCTTAGACCCTCTACCAGATATGTAGCAGGCAGGCTTTCCTCATGCGATCGGCTGCTTGGAGTGCGATGTCCTTTGCTGTCCAGAGCATTGAACTCAATCCTACTCCAGTCAGAATGGCTAATATTTAAAAAGAAAGACAGCGAATGCTGGCCTGGATCTGGGGAAAGGAACCGCTTATTCATTGTTGGTGGGAATAAAAATGGTGCAGGCACTCTGGAAATCAACGTGGAGATTCCTCTAAGAGCTGGAAATATGTCTACCTATGAACCAGCTGTAGGCACCCTCCTGGGCACAGTTCCAAAGGATTCTGTATTCTACTAGAGAGATACCTGCTTGTCCACATTTATTGCTGCTGTGTTCAAAATGCCAGAAAATTGAAACAGTTTAATGAAAATGGTTCAGTGAAATGTGCAGGTAAATGGATGGAGCCAGAAATAATCAACCTGAGTAGAGCAACCCAGGCCCAGGAAGACAAATACTGCATATCCCCTCTCATATGTGCACGATAGGTCAGAAGTTCAGATATGCATGTTTAAAGTGAGGAGACTAGGAAGGGGCTGGGGGGGCATTCAAGGGAAGGAAAGCAGAACACAGATGGTATGCGGGGGAGGGGAATAATGGAGCAGGAAGGCTTAAATGGGCTGGGGATAGAACAGCAGGATAGATGAGGGAGTGTGGGGAGGGCTAACTAACAGTAATTACCTCTTTTGGAAAAGCCATATAGAAATTAGTACATAGATGCTTTTAACACTACACCACACACACACACACACACACACACACACACACACACACACACACACACACACTGTCATGGAGTTTAAATGGAGACTACCAAAATATAAATAAAATAAAAACCAGTCAGTACCAGGACTGGGTTACATGTTCTTGAATTGTTGGCCAATGGTGTCCAATATGCCAACAATACAGGTGATTGCCATTGTTTGGTTACCCTACAAAACTTTATGGCAATATGCTGTTGCTGCCGACACCATGTATTCACAAGACACCGAGAAATCAGGCTGATGACAGCCCGGAAGCCTCACTCCTACCGGCTAGCTTCCACAGTTCTGCAAGAGTCTATATACACTCCCAGGGAGAAAGATATTCAACAAACTTCCCAACTGGTGAGCCCTGGGGACTACGATAACAAAGGTGGGATGTACCCAGTGCAGCAGATGTTATTGGAGTAGCTGAATTACTTTCTGATTGGATTAAAGCTGTCTAGACTTGTTGGAACTCCTGCATTGTATGTTTTGTTAACTGGGCCGAAACCCTGTGTTGGCAAGGCCAAAGACCGCAGGGGAGAGCTTGATTTTGCTAAATGGACACAGTGTTAAACTGGCTTCTCATGACACGCATCCATATGCATCTCTCAATCTTGATCAGAAGAACTTCCTTTTCAGTAAATGGTGGTTAACGCAGAGGCCCATGATGGGTCTAATGGGTCAGTATGGAGAACAGGAGCCTGTGGAGGTCTCAGCTCTAAATGGAGCAGCCGTGTCACATGCCTTCCCCAGGTTTCAGGGATCACCTTAGGAGAAGAGAGCCGAAAGATGGTAAGAGCAAGAAGCACTAGCAACCCTAGCGAAGCATTGCCTGTCAGGCATGGCGGGTTCCTCGTGCCCATGAACTCACCATAGCTATGCCTGTATGCAGAAGACCTGTGCAAGATCAAGCCAGCAGAAAATCTCAATATGGATGGGAGGGGCTCATGAAATCCCACCTTTGACTGAGGCTCTATTAGCAACTGACAGGTGCCAAGGCAGAATAGTCGGTTTTCTGTAGGGACGTGGTTCCCAGAGAGGCCTCCCATGCTCTGGTAGATGGCCCCACACCCATGCTCATACAGGCAGCACTCAGTGGACGATTTGGGTTTAAGAAAAGGGAACCCATGAAACAGGGAGGGGAGGGGCTAAGGAGAGACTGGAGGGGAGGGATGGATGATTATTTGCATGGTGGAATTCTCAATTTAGAAAAGAAAAAGAAAGAAAGCTTAACTCTGCTTGGTATTTCAACCCCGTTCCTACAATGTCCTTCCTAATATAGAACCTCAGAGACACCGCAAAAAGGGGGTTGTGGGCAGGCTGGGTGCCCCAGCAATGCGTGGGGAAAAGGCAGCATTTCTGCACAGTAGGTCTCTCCCGTCTGCATGCATCCACCCCAGCTAGCATGAACTGTGTGAAGCACAAAATGAGCCTGGTGAGTCAGGTAGGAATGCTGGTGGAGGGGACAGGATGTCCCCTCTGCTCCCTGACAGCCCAGGCTGTGGTGCAGAAGGACAGGTCCCCTTGGGGAGGGTCTGGGAAACAAGCTTTCTCTCCTGCCACAGTTCTTGCTATCAGGTCTGCCCTGTTCTGGCAGCTAAATGGGAAAAACATTTACCCTGGAGTCTGGCCAGCTTTGGGAGGAAGGTAAATGAACAAAGGGAAAACCATTGCCAATTCCTGACACCTTATGTTCACAGGAATAAATAGTGATAGGGCAGGAAAGCAGGCATGCCACCACACCTTACATCTAGGCAGGGGAGGGGCGTGCAGGAAGGTGGAGTGGGCCTTTTATTCATTTAGATGGGTGAGCAGGACATAGCTAGCCCAGATGAAGAACACACAGGGTGCCTCAGATGCAGTGTTGGGGGTAGGGGTACATGGGCAGTCTTGCCTTTCGCTGCAGCAGAAGAAAGGTCCATTTTTATGCCTTGGTCCCCTTGACTGTGTTGGATGAACTGTAGGACCTGAGGAAGTTGACATTCAGAGAAGTCAAGTGACTTGGCCCCAAGTGCACAGCTTGGAAACAGGAAGTCAGGACTCTGCCCTGGCCTGGCTCCCCGCTTCCCTGTTCAGTGTACTTTCCAGGTTCCTGGATAACACCAAGGCAAGGAGGGCAGCTAGACATCCTGCTACCCAGGGACAACAGGCAGATGCTAATTCCCATAGTTATTTCCCTCAAAGGCTTTCTTCATCTCAAAGGTTAATGGAGACACCTGCTGTCTCAGAGGAGGGAGGCCCAGGCCCAAGCATGGAAACAATGTACCTCTCAGGCCAGAGCAGTGTTCTGGGTCCTCTAGAGCGAGGGGCACAAGCTTCTCCCAGGACAGCAGACTGTGGGGGAGGGGGATAAAAGATTGCAGAAGTTGGTCCCCTCACCTCAAATGTGGAGGCACCCAAAAGACCAGGTGATCATAAACTTCACTGAGAAAGGAAACTCTGCTCTGTTCTCCATAGAGCCAAGGCCCAGGGGTAGGTAGGACTTGGTATGGAGAGGAGACAGCCTTCTGGAGGTGCTGCAGAAGAAGCAAGGACAGAGAGATCCTCATGGGTCAATAATAAAATCTAAGCTGGGAGGTGGTGGCACACACCTTTAATCCCAGCACTCGGAGGCAGAGGCAGGCAGATCTCTGTGACTTCAAGGCCAGCCTGGTCTACAAGAGCTAGTTTCAGGACAGGCTCCAAAGCCACAGAGAAACCCTGTCTCAAAACAACAACAACAACAAAAAAAAGTCCAAAGGAAAGCATGGCATCTCCAGGACACAACTGAGTGACCCCAGAGAGCATGACACTTTCTCTCCTGGTCCATCACCTCTCAAACTCAAGTCCTGGAACTGAGACCAACATCCCAACAACAGAGCCAAGTTCTCTCTCTCTGACTCTCTCTCTGTGGTGGATGTGTGTGTGTGGAAGGGCACATGTGTGTGTTATGTACAGTCTCATCAGTGTGGACAGGGTGCACGTGTGTGCTATGTACAATCTTGGCAGTGTGGATGGGGTGCATGTGTGTGCTGTGTACAATCTCAGCAGTGTGGGCAGGACACGTGTGTGCTATGTACAATCTCAGCAGTGTTTGCAGGACACATGTGTGTGCTATGTACAATCTCAGCAGTGTGGGCAGGACACATGTGTGTGCTATATACAATCTCGGCAGTGTGGACAGGGTGCATGTGTGTGTTATGTACAATCTCAGCAGTGTTTGCAGGGCACATGTGTGTGCTATGTACAATCTCGGTAGTGTGGGCATGGTGCACGTATGTGCTATGTACAATCTCAGCAGTGTGGGCAGGGTGCATGTGTGTGCTGTGTACAATCTCAGCAGTGTGCACAACCTCAGAGTCTTTGCTTATTGCTATCTACCTTTATTTTTTGCAAATGTTTTCTACTCAACCCAAAGCTCTGCTGTTTTATATAGAGTGGCTGGCATCAAGGATTAATTTCTGTGGCTCCCATTCCCCCAGGCTGTGGTTATGGGTCCACACAGGCAATGATGCCTACCTAGCCATGCAATGGTTGTTTTGAAGCAGGGTCTCATTGTGCAACATTGGCTGGCCTGGGGCTCACTATGCCTGTCCCTGTCTCCCAAGTGCTGAGATGGAAGATGTGTGCCACCACAGTATTTTACATGGATCCTGGGGATCTGGGGATCTGAATTCAGGTCCTCAGGTTTAGCGGCAAATATTTTACTCAGCATCATCTCATCTCCCTAGCCCATAAATTATCTTTTAAACCATATGTATACATATCATATTCATAACTATATGTCTGCCAGGCGGTGGTGACACATACCTTTAATCCCAGCACTCAGGAAGCAGAGGCAGGAGGATCTCTGAATTCGAGGCCAGCCTGGTCTATAAGAGCTAGTTCCAGGACAGGTTCCAAAGCTACAGAGAAACCTTATCTTGGAAAACAAAACAAAACAAACAAACAAAAAACTGTATGTCTATATATCATATACATAACTATATATACTTCAGAAAGGGTCAAATCATAGCAACACACAGTTCAGTGTGATGTCAGCGTCTCACAAAGCTGAAACCAAGTGTCTATCATCCAAGGAAGAAGGGTTGGAAGTGGGAACAAAACTCAGTACTGGTTAGAGAGGCATTCTCTCTCTCTGCTCTGAGTTACACCTGGGTTTGTACCCTAGCTAGGCTGTCCTGGTTAGAGCCCACACAGCTCTTCAGGTAAGGATGGATTATCCTATCTTAGCCATGGAGAGTCTGGGATGACCCAGAGCACGCTGCTTGCCCAGTGACTCACACTGTCCCTGTGGTAGCTTTTCTGGCTCTGAGATCAGCCAACTGAATGAGGAAAGTTAGACTAAGGGATTGCTCAGTGGGCAAAGTGCTATGCCAGCACGGGGGTCTGAGTGCAGGTCCCCAGTGCTCACATGAAAAACTGCATGTCATGGTTGGTCTCATATTCCAGTGCAGGGAGATAAAGACAAGAAACCTGGGGGCAAACTAGCCAGCCAGTCCAGCATGGATGATGTTCCAAGTTGGGTAAGAGTTCCTTTCTCAGAAATACAAGGTAAAAAACAAGAGAGGAAAATACTGCACAACCTCTGGCCCTCACATGTTCATGAACAAGTGAGTGTCTTAAACACACACACACACACACACACACACACACACACACACACACACACACACACACACACACACAGTCTTTTGAGAGAGGAAGGCTTACTTTGGCTCACAGTTTTGGGGGCTTCTATCCTTGCTCAGTTGATGCTTTTGATCCTGCAGGGAGACAGGACATTGTGAATTGGAGCAGCTAATTACTTCATGGTGTCCAGAGGCCAAAGAGAAAGGCATTCTATGTTCTGTAGTGAAGGCATGCCTCTAGAGGTCCAACGCCTCCCTGTGGGTCCCTCCTCTAAAAGGTTTCACTCCCTCCCTGCAGCAATGAGCCAGTGTCCAGACCATTAACATGCTGGCCTTTGTGGGATGGCTAAGACCCACTAATGCCCCCTCCATTTGGGGGTGGAGCATGCATGGGCTTCAGGAAACTTGTTTTCTCCTCGAGTGTGACCCAGTTAAAGTCATAAGCCATCTGCCATGAGTACACAGGGTTCAAAGAGTCCCTGCCTTGGCCTTCGAATGGGGATTTGTGGCTCTAGGCTTCTCACTGGTGGAAGGCGCGCAGGATGGGGAAGTCTGGGCACTAGTCACTGAGAGGAAGCCAGGAAATCTCTGATAAAGAGATACATGCTCCCTACTCCCCTGTGGTACCTGAAGTGGGAAGGTGACATGTGAGGCCTCTGGACAAATCAGTTCCTGAGACCGCTGAGGCCCCATGAGGTGCAAGATGGATGCCTGAGCACAGCGAGATGATTCAGATACTCAGGGGGACTCTGAACAAACTTCAAATGTGATACAAATGTCTTCATTTAAAATAGGCCACAGTGTCAGTATGAGATTGTGAGTGTGCCTTTGTGAAGTTAGCTTTCAGATTCATCACTCTGATGAAAACAAAAAAGTGTTTTAAAGAAAGTCAATTTGGCATAAACACAGCAGGGCTGTAAAGGAGTTAGCATTAGTGCAGCACTCCACAGCCACACATCCCCTACCAAGAGATGATGGTCACTTCAAGCAGAAAGGAAAATACTATTTATATTTATTTTCATTTATGGTTATTGTTTGTTTAAATATAAACATGAGCTTGATGTAATTTGTAAGAGTCATTTAACTGGAACTGTAGGCTGACTCTGGATATAAAAGTTCTGCAAATGTCACGAAAGCAGGAAAGAGAAAGTTGTGTAATGGAGACTCTAGGGACTTGCCCTTCTTCTCACAAACCTAAAGAGAAAGTACCAGGTCCAGGGCTGCAGGGAGAGGTGAGACAGCACAAGGGGACAGAAGAGCAGTGGCCACGGCAGGTGGGAGACCAGGTCAAGTTCAGAAATGGTCAATTTTAGTTTCACAAAGAAAACAGCAGACTCAAGCTTAGGGCATTGAACAAAGTATGAGGAAAGTAGACTCCACAGGCAAGTTCCTGACGTCACCACTTCCATCAGTGACACTTCTGATGCAGGCAGGCTCCTGACGTCACCACTTCCATCAGTGACACTTCTGATGCAGGCAGGTTCCTGACGTCACCACTTCCATCATTGATACTTCTGATGCAGGCAGGTTCCTGACGTCACCACTTCCTTCAGTGATACTTCTGATGCAGGCAGGTTCCTGACGTCACCACTTCCATCAGTGACACTTCTGATGCAGGCAGGCTCCTGACGTCACCACTTCCATCAGTGACACTGCTGATGCAGGCAGGTTCCTGGCATCTTCCCCTCTGTCAGTGTTACTCCTGATGCACCCGAGGCCCCTTCAAATGCAAGGGGCAGACTTTCTTCAGATATTTCTGCTTCACCAAGAAGAGGTTAAGAACAGCTGGTGTGGCTACAGTGGGAAGAGGGATGCAGCCCCTGGGGGAACATGGTTCTAGCAGCAGCTCAGAGCTTCTGACTTTCCTCTCCATCCACGATCAGTTTGCTGTGGGTGGCAAACACCACACAGTCTGTCTTTTGTCCCTTTATGGATGCCATATTGTTACCGGAATTACAGGTCACAGCCAGTGACCCAAGGGGTGTTCACCTGTTCCCAATAAGTCAATCAAAGAAGCTAAATTAATAGTGAAAAGCAGAGAAAGGAGTTACTCAGTGTGATCACATTGGGAAGAGGGAAAAATACTTTCAGTTACCCCCACCCCGAGTCTGACTTTCTTATGTGCTGTGTTTAAAAAAATCAAATATCACCTAGGATGTTGGGAGCATAAATACAAATATGCTTGGATCTGAGTATCAGACTTGGATGGTAACGTATACAAGGCAAGTACATCCCTAACTGAACTATCGCTGCAGCAATATTTAAAACAAAAACCTAGACTTCACTTCTTATTTGCAGTTCAGACCTGAGAGGGCAGGCTGGCACTTCAAAGGTAAGTTTTAACTAAAACTGTCAAATATTGTAGGAGGCCACTTGTTTGTTCCCGGCTGCTCAGCCCCAAAATAACTACATAGAAACTGTATTAATTAAATCACTGCTTGGTCTATTAGTTCTAGCTTCTTATTGGCTAGCTTTTACATCTTAATTTAACCCATTTCTATTCATCTGTGTACACCACATTGCTGTGGCTTACTGGCAAGGTTCTGCCCAGCGTCCGTCTCTGGCAGGGTGCTACATGACTTCTCTTTTTCTGTGCCTTCTTTCTCCCAACATTCAGTTTAGTTTTCCCTGCCTAGCTCTACTCTACCCAATCACAGGCCAAGACAGCTTCTTTATTCATTAATCAATAAAAGCAACACATATACAGAAGGACTTCCCATACCATTTCACATTTTCTGCTTAAATAAAAAGGAAGGTTTTAACTTTAACATAGTAAAATTACATATAACAAAACAGTTATCAAGCAAGAATTACAGTTACAATATTTAAATTGACTTTATCTTTTATCATAACTAAGGAAAACTATAATTATATATTCTTCAACTCCATCAAAAACTCCAGAAGGATACAATATTACCTAAGTAAACAGAAAGTGCATTGTAAGCAACTTCCAAAACTCTAGAAATGACAGAGACATCTTGCTTCCTGGACAGTCACTCAAAGTTCTTCTGTAATGTTGGGGCATCCATCTTCAGCCTGCAGGTCCATAGATCCAGCAGACTTTTCCACGAAGCAGGACATTTCAAAGACATTTCCACCTATATTGGCAGTTTGCCAGTCACTTTCTTCTGTGTCTTACAGAATATCTGGCAGACTCTTTCTATTCTTTCATGAAGCAGGAACCCTGAAAGACTGTCTCACCTTCTTTATGCAACTTTAGCAGTCATTTCTCTGTGGGTCTTGCATGTCCAGTTCATATAGCATAGTATCAAGCAGTCTAGGCAAGAGCAGTTTCTTGTCCAAATGGCTAACAAACTCCATAAGGAGCCTTTTTGATGTCTATCTTCCTCTTGAAGTTATTGATGCTGCCAGAAGCAGAAGTGTCTCATTGTCATAAAAAGTCCTAAGATATTACACATTTTAAATGCCATATTCTGAAGGTCTTTGAAAGATTTGAAGAATACCTATCAAACTGAAATATATCTATATGTATCTAGAAAACCTACATGCTTGTTAATTAAAACCTAAATTAACATGACTACAAGCTTGACTATTATAGATACTTATCTATTAACCTATATTTCTTAATTATACATTACATTTTTAATGAGCTGTACAAACACAATACCTTAATCAAGAACAGAAATATACATATAACAAAATTGACCTTAAATTTGTACCAATAAACCAAGATCCATACTAATGCAAATTATTGATATCTATAGTATATATCCTTTTAAATGTAAACAAACATTTATAAACAATATTTGGGAATATGGGCATAATTCTTGCTGTTTGTTGGGTAAAGTATTTTTGGAGGTGTTCACGGTGATCTTTTAGGTGGTCTTGGTCCATCAAACTACATTAGTCTGGAAGGAATCCATAGGTTCTCATCTTCTGTGGAAACAAATGAAGAACCCCGTTTCCAAAGCAACATATACTTAGACTCAAATTTTAAAGTCAAGATACCTTTAAAATATATATGTTGGTTTAGCTTAGAAGCCCATACAATGAAATGTCTCTCTGTACTTAGCTCCTTCACGGTCAAAAAAATTTAAAGAAAACACAATAATATACATAATCCAGACTCTCTGTATATATTCCATTTTTATGTGGCTTATTTTTCTTATTCTATTACTTTTTCTACAAGTTAAATATTTACTTTATATCTTTACTCCTTTAATCTATGACTGTCTGTACTCTTTTCTATTACATTTACTGTCTCTTTACTCTTTTTCTTCTCTCTCCCAAGCCTGCATACATTTTAAAAACATACTGTGTCTTATATAGAGGTCTTTTATGTCTGAATCTGTCCTATTGTGTATCTGAAATCCTTTTCTGTTCAGGAGTGCTTCTTAAAAATGCTAAGTGACATTACTAGGACTAAGACTGATTTGCCTTTTGGCTTCACCCAGTCCAACATGTCAGAGGTCCGTTCATTGCCTCTGAACCCATTCCTTCTGCCACAGATCCAGGGTTGGGTCACAGCAGGTCTGTGTTGCCATTAAGCAAGTTGTAGCACTCTGTTCACAAACTCTGTTTAAATGCTCCATAGCTGGACCTCCCAAAAGAGTCAGAGTTTGTGCTGGCAGCATGGACCAGGAAGCTGCCATTTCAAAACTGCACTTTTTTTCTACCCCTGAATCAGGAAGACCTCTCTTAAAGGACTTGTGGCAAGCCACCAGCAAACAGAGCAAAAAGATGTGTTAAGCTCTGTTTTTTTGTGTGTGTCTGTGTGTGTGTGTGTGTGTGTGTGTGTAGAATTCCTTTCCAAGCTTTCTCAGGTTCTACGTGGATATAGTTGAGCACATTGGTGTACCAATCTGTTGTAGGAGGCCTCTTGCTTGTTACTGGCTTCTCAGCCCCAAAATAACCACACAGAAACTGTATTAATTAAATCACTGCTTAGCCCATTAGTTCTAGCGTCTTATTGGTTAGCTCTTACATCTTAATTTAACCCATTTCTATTAATCCGTGTATTACCACATGGCTGTGGTTTACAGGCAAGGTTCTGTCCAGTGTCTGTCTCTGCCCTAACTTCTCTTTTCTCTCTTCTTTCTCCCAGCATTCAGTTTAGTTTTTCCTGCCTAGCCATACTCTACCCTATCACAGGCCAAGACAGCTTCTTTATTCATTAACCAATAAAAGCAACACATATACAAAAGGACTTCCCACACCAAGTTGTGTGTTACATGACTATAAGTCCAGCACTCAGAGGGTCAGGATCATGATCTGAGTCTTGCTACATAGAAAGACCCTGTGGCAAACAAACAAACAAACAAACAAAGAAACCAAAGTCAAATTCTAGTCTTAGTCTATTACCTATTTGTAGGTGGAGTTTTCCTATGTGGCAGCTGTTTCCCAAATAATCACTCATAAACTTAATATTAATTGTAAATGCTTGGCCAATAGCTCAGGATTATTACTGACTACCTCTTACATTTTAAGGCAACCCATATTTCTTATTTATGCTCTGCAATATGACAGTACCTTTACCAGCATGGCACGTTTATCTCCTGATCCCTCTGCACCTGGCTGGAGACTCCAGACTCTGCCCTTCTTCCTTCCAGCATTCTCCTAGTCTGGTTCTCCTGCCTAATGTTATTCTTTTCAACTATTGGCTAATCAGCTTCTTTATTAAACCAACCACAGCTACATATATTCACACAGTGTAAAGAAATATTCCACAGTACCTATTTACTTGGTTTGAGTATTAATATGTCAATCAGGGCCCCCAAATGTCTAATTATATGAATATAGAACAATCTCCCATTCTATTTTGTGAGTTTGAATGAATGCCCCCCCCAAGTCTTATACTCTTGAGTACTTGATCCTCAGCTGGTGTCTCTTTGAGGAGGATTAAGAGCTGTGGCCTTGCTGGAGGAAGTGTGAGCATTTCCAGTGTGCACTTGGCTTTCTGCTTGTAGTTTGAGATGTGAGCTTTCAGCTGTTCCTGCCACCAATGCCTTCCTTCCACCATCATGGACTCTAACCCTATGGACCCATGTGCTCAATTAAGTGCTTTGTTTTATAAATTGCCCTATCATTGTGCTTTATCACAGCAATAGAAAAGTAACTAATATGTATTAGTGCCCTTTGTTTATTATATTGCATTGTGTGTGGGTCTTTGTCAGTGTCCCTGTTATAATCCTTCTGGCCCCCTCTGTAAGCTATTACAACACTGCTGGAATCCCCATAGGTCAATGTGAGCAATTGCTCCCTGTGGAAATGTTAGGTTAAGAAGTGGAGCTGCATGGGAGGAAGTGAGTCACTAGAGGAAGTGAGCTGCATCCATTGGGTCTCTATCTTCTGTTGTCTGCTGCCATTGATCCCCTGGCTGGCCTACATTGGGACTTCATTTTCTCAGACCAAGTCCTTCCTTCCTTAAGCTGCTTTGTCAGGTGTTGGTTCCCAGCAATAAGAAAAATAAATGATACAAATATCAAACCTGTGTGTTCTGAATGAAAAACTATTTTGGAAAGTCTGTCAAATTAGTAGGTCCCTGAGCTAAATAACTCTTTGAGAAGTGGCCCTGGAGTAGACATTGGTCACTCAGAGGCTGCATGATGTCTACTCACATGTCACTGTTTCCTCTGGGAGGGGTTTCATTGTGCAGGACCTTGGGAGTGGGGACGCAGTGTTGCTACTTGGATGGTGTTCCCTGGAGACTCAGGATCCTGTAGATAATGGGGCAGCATGGTCACAGGCAGGTTAAGTTGGAGCAGCATTTATTTCTTGTAAAATAGCCCTTTTCAGAAGCCCCTTGGCTCTCAGATGCCATCCTAAGACTGAGTTAGTAAACCTTGGATATCCCTCTGGTATGGTCTGAGTGTGTTCCCTAAACATCTTGTATTGGAAACTTAATCCCCAAATCATATGTTGATGTATTTGGAGGGGTGTCTTTGGAAGGTGACTAGGCTTAGGTGGGATCATGAGGGTGAAGTCCCTGTGGTGTCATTTGTAGTTTTATAAGAAGAGAAAGAGAGGGCTCGGGGCAGGAGATGAGCACATGGGAAGTGTCCTTCCACCCCAGCATGAGGATCTGAGGTTAGATCCCTAGAATTCACAGTGATGATGGGAAGCAACAGCATGCAGCACTGGGGAGGTAGAGACAAGAGGGTCTCTGGGGCTAGCCAGCCACCTAGAGTCAGTGAGAGACCCTGTCTCAGAAAACAAGGTGAAGAAGGGTCAAGAAAGACACAGAGGGCCAACTTCTGACCTTTAACACATGAACACATGAACACACACAATTTACATGTGAACACACTCACACATGAACACACACTCATAGATGAACACACAACTAACACATGAACACACAGACTCATACGTGAACACACACATTCACATGTGAAGACACATTCATTCACACATGAACACACACACTTATCTGTGTTTACTTAGAATTAAGACATATTTTCATAGCTGACATATTGTATCATATTTTCATATTTTGCATCTGTGTGTGGCTGCAAAAATTATACAGAGAACTATCCATCCTCAAAGGGATCTCATCTGTGGAAATAAGACTTATTTGATGATGCAGTTGTCTTGATGAGAATGTTTGTTCCTTTACTAAAACATCGTGCAGTTCAACTTCATGACATTTTTTTAACCCAAAACGCTGAGGAAGGGTGCCACCCATCCCGGAGGATGGAGCAGATGTTGACTGCTTCCTCCATGGATGTGTTTGACGTTCAACTACAAATACATCTGCCACAAAGAAGGAGGAGACTGAGTTCTTTTTTTTTTTTTTAATCTTTGGAAGACTGGTTATTCAACACTGTCTGCTTTAAATAAACTTTATTGTTTAAAGCACCAAGAATTTGGGTCATAGTCTGTAGACTTGACCTTGGAGGTAACCCCAGAGGAAGTGGACTAAACTACTGACTACAGTTAGCTACAAAGTTCATGCTACAAAGTAAGAGGCTAATCATCTAATTACGATCACAGCTGTCTTTTGGTGTATGGAATTTTAGCCTCCCTCTTAATGCTTGATTTGGCTTTATCTGTGCTAATCAGAGTTTAATCAACTTGTCTGCTGCCATGTTAGTTCAGCCCTCATTGGTTCCTGCCTCGCTAACACAGTGACCTTAAGTCAGTTACAGTAATTTTGAAGCCCCCCTCCATTTTATCTCCATATTCAGTCCATTTCAACAGTTCCAGAAATCTGTTAAAAGCATAAACTTGGCCACTCTATCCTCTGCCAAAGATTATTCAATGGTTTCCCTTTTTCTTAGGAGGTTAAGATGGGCAGAATTATTAAAAAGATTTATTGTGAATGGTGAAAATGCTCTATAGTTCATTATTTCAAGCAAAGTCAACAGGATCAGTGTGGGAGCTCCTAGTCTACAGTGGCATCATCCTCTACGGACTTTAACACAGTATCATCAGATGTGACAGGTTAGCATGGAGGGAGAGCGAACCTACATAGTAAAGCCACAGAAACATCTTGTTTGGTGGAAAGATATCAAAACTTAGCAAAAGTATATAAGTTGGAAAAAATTTGAGCCAAGAAAAGATAATGATAACCTGGCACCTCTACCCATCAGACAGGGCCAGTACGTGCCTGCATCCTGATTGGAATACGTGATCCTCAGATTGGACATTGTGTAGAGAAAGTGTAAACAACACAGTATGATTTTAGGATGAAGTGTTGGGCCTGCCATAGCTCCCTCAGCAGGCAGTGAGCGTGCAGTAGAGAGATGTCTTCAGCAGGGCTGGCCAGTGGGTTGACTTCTTCCCCACCAGTCTACAGGAAGGGATCCACTCCGTACTCGCTCCTCTTTCCAGAGTATAGCAGTGAGCAATGTATCACACTTACAGGAAGTCATGTGTGCAGGGCCGTGGAGGTGCTCAGACCTTACAGTGCTCGCTGCACAAGCAGGAGGGCTTGAGTTTGCTCCCTAGAACCCCAGTTAGAAAAAGTGCTGTGGTGTCTTCTTGCATTTCTGCCACTGCAGGGCCAGAGACAACCAACACAGAGAGTTCTTTCCAAGATAAGAAATTCTGTCTCCAAGGGTCTTCCCTGGTGTAGGGAGTAACCCAAGGCAGGAGCGGGTCTGGCCAAGGTGCTCCAGTGGCTATCTGTGCTGTCACTGTACTGGGTCCTTGCTTTCTTGTCAACTTCCTGGTACAGGAGGAGGCCTGGAAGCCATGGGGTGCTTCTTACAGCCTGGGACACAATAGAAGCCCCCATACAACCACTACTCAACCCTGCACATCACAGCATACAGCGGCACCTTGGAACAATGTGCAGGTGCCCACAGACCCAGGTACTACCTGCACCTCTCACCCTCTCACATGTCTGCTCACAACTGTACACATCCTCTCACACACTATAGAGTTTTGCACAGCCACATACTTTCACTCTGATTTTTAAAAGTTTCATTTATTTATATTTATGTGGAGGTGTATGTACCTACTCATCTGCATGTGCACCTCAGGCACCCAGGTACTTGAAGAGGTTAAAAGGGGGCAATGGATCCCTTGGAACTGGAGTTACAGACAGTTGTGGATCACCCAGTGTGAGTTCTGGGAAGCAAACACATCTGTAAGAGAAGCAAATGGTCTTAATTACTGATCCATCTCTCCAGACTGGCACAGATGTCCCCACCTGCACACACCAACCCTAATAGACTTGCACACTTTTGCAGATACCACATCGTAGCTGCTCACCTCCACACAACCTTATATTCCCACACACCTGCAACACCCCCACTTCCACGTGCCCCTATTTGTTACTGTGGACCATGCAAACACATGCAAAATCCTGCACATCCCTGAACACACCAAACCTACACACCCCTGGGCACCTCTTCACACTTCTGTACAACCTCTACTCCCTACACACTCTCATCTACCCCTGCAGACCGAGACAGGAATCAAAGTACTGGGCACAGAGCTAATGGCTGCAGGAAGCCTAAGAAGCAAGCTGAGAGCCAGCGCCCTCGGACTGTGGATCTCTGCCCCTTTATTTCCCATGAGAATGGGAGGTGCATCTCACAGTCTGCAAACATCCCCCCACCTCCTGCAGAGCAGGGTCAAATCTGTGTCTTCGATGTCTGCTTTCCTTTTGTCTGTCCATATGGCTGTGTTTGAATGAGGTCATAGTGAAAACAGTTCTTCCTGGGGGCCGTGGTCAACAGTGATAGGAAAGAGAAGCCATGGGTCCTGGAGCACCCAAGTCTAGCTCACACACTCTGCCTCTCATCAGGTAACGTCTCACTAAACTGCGGCCTGACACTGAGTGACAGGGCCATGCCCTCAGGGACCTGCAGACCCTTGTTTAAAATGTCTATAGGCTCCATATTTAGTCAGAGACACCCCAAATTCCTTAACTTGTGGGAACACTGAGAACTCTGTTTCTATTGGCCCCTGGAGCACAGTGGTTCTCCCTGGACATGGCTGTGTGGACGAGGTGGCCAGACTCCCTCCGCTCCATGGCTTCCTCAGCACACTACCTTATTGGTGTGAGGGGTGAAGGAGGAGTCCATCATCTCTTATCTGATCACCCTCTCACATGGGCATTTTTAATTGATTTTTATTGAGCTCTACATATTTCTCTGCTCCCCTTCCTGCCTCTCCCCTCCCCTTCAACCCTCTCCCAGGGTCCCCATGCTCCCAATTTACTAAGGAGATCTTGTCTTTTTCTACTTCCCATGTAGATTAGATCCATGTATGTCTCTCTTAGTGTCCTCATTGTTTTCTAGGTTCTCTGGGATTGTGATTTGTAGGCTGGTTTTCTTTGCTTTATATTTAAAAACCACTTATGACTGAGAACATGTGATAATTGTCTTTCTGTGTCTGGGTTACCTCACTCAAAATTATGTTTTCAAGCTCTATCCATTTGCCTGCAAAATTCAAGATGTAGTTATTTTTTTCTGCTATGTATTACTCAATTGTGTAAACGTACCACATTTTCCGCATCCATTCTTTGGTTGAGGGGCATTTAGGTTGTTTACAGGTTATGGCTATAACAAACAAAGCTGCTATAAGCATACTTGAACACATGTCCTTGGGGCACAATCGAGCATCCTTTGGATATATACCCAAAAGTGGTATTGCTGGCTCTTGAGGAAGGTTGTTTCTTAATTTTCTGAGAAGTCACCACACTGACATCCAGCTTGCATTCCCACCAGCAATGCAGGAGTTTTCCCTTTACCCCACATCCTCTCCAGCATAAGTTGTCATCCGTGTTTTTGATCTTGGCCATTCTTACAGGTGTAAGATGGAATCTCAGAGTTGTTTTGATTTGCATTTCTCTGATGACTAAGGATGTTGAATGTTTCCTTAAGTGTCTTTCAGCCATTTTAGATTCCTCTGTTGAGAGTTCTCTGTTTAGGTCTGTACTCCATTTTTTTAATTGGATTATGTGATCTTTGGATGACCAATTTCTTGAGTTCTTTGTATATTTTGGAGATCAGACCTCTGTCTGATGTGGGGTTAGTGAAGATCTTTTCCCATTCTGTAGGCTGTCGTTTTATCTTGTTGACTGTGTCCTTTGCTTTACAGAAACTTTTCAGTTTCAGGAGGTCCCATTTATTAATTGTTTCTCTCAGTGTCTGTGCTGCTGAGGTTATATTTAGGAAGCGGTCTCCTGTGCCAATGTGTTCAAGTGCACTTCCCACTTTCTCTTCTATAAGGTTCAGTGTGGCTGGCTTTATGCTGAGGTCTTTAATCCATTTGGACTTGAGTTTTGTGCAGTGATAGATATGGGTCTATTTTCATTCTTCTACATGTTGATATCCAGTTATGCCAGCACCATTTGTTAAATATAACTTATTTTTTCCATTTGATATTTTTACTTCTTTGTCAAAAACAGATGTTCAAAGGTGTGTGGATTAATATCCAGGTCTTTGATTCAGTTCCATTGGTCCTCCTGTCTGTTCTTATGCCAGTACCAGGCTGTTTTCAGTACTGTAGCTCTGTAGTACAGTTTGAAGTCAGGGATTGTGATGCCTCCAGAAGTTCTTTAATTGTACAGGATTGCTTTGGCTATCCTGGGTTTTTTTTCTTTTCCATAGGAAGTTAAGTACCATTCTTTTGAGGTCTTTGAAGAATTTTGCTGGGATTTTGATGTGCATTGCATTGAATCTGTAGATTGCTTTTGGTAAGATTGCCATTTTTACTATGTTAATTCTGCCTACCCAAGAGCAAGGGAGATCTTTAAACTTTCTGGTGTCTTCTTCAATTTCTTTCTTCAAAGATTTAAAGTTTTTGTCATACAAGTCTTCCACGTGTTTGGTTAGAGTTACTCCAATATATTTTATGCTATTTGTGGCTATTGTGAAGGGTGATGTTTCTCTGATTTCTTTCCCAGACCTTTTATCATCTGTGTACAGGAGAGCTACTGAGTTTTTCAATTATCTTGTATCCTGCTACATTACTGAAAGTGTTTATAAGTTATAGAAATTCCTTGCTAGAATTTTTGTGGTCACTTATGTAAACTATCATATCATGAGCAGATAGTGAGAGTTTGACTTCTTTTCTGATTTGTATCCCCTTGATCTCCTTGTGGTGTCTTATTGCTCTAGCTAGGACCTCAATAACTATATTAAATAGATATGGAGAGAGTGAACAACCTTGTCTTGCTCATGATTTCAGTGTGATTGCTGGGAGCTTCTCTCCATTTAGTTTGATGTTGGTTATTGGCTTGCTGTGTATTGCCTTTATTATATTTAGGTATGTTCCTTGTATCTTTGCTCTCTCCAAGACCTTTATTATGAAGGGATGCTGTATGTTGTTGAAAGCTTTTTTGGCATCTAATGAGATGATCATGTAGTTTTTATTTTTCAGTTTGTTTATATGGTGGATTACTTTGATAGATTTTTGTATGTTGAACCATCCCTGCATCTCTGAGATGAAGCCTACTTGATCATGGTGGACGATGGTTCTGATGTATTTTTGGATTCAATTTGCCAGTATTTTATTTAGTATTTTTGCATCAATGTTCATGAGTGAGATTGGTCTGTAATTCTCTTTCTTAGTAATGTCTTTCTGTGGTTTGGGTACCGGGGTAATTGTAGCCTCATTAAAAGAGTTTGGCAATGTTCCTTCTGTATCTATTGTGTGAAATAATTTGATGAGTATTGGTATTAGTTCTTCTTTGAAAATCTTGTAGAATTCTGAGCTGAAACCATCTGGTTATGGGCTTTTTTTGGTTGGGAGACTTCTAATGACTATTTCTATTTCTTCATCAGTTATAGGTCTGTTTAATTTGCTTATGTGGTATTGATTTAATTTTGGTAAGTGATATTTATCCAGAAAGTTGTCCATTCCCTTTAAGTTTTCCAATTTTGTGGAGTAGAGGTTTTCAAAATATGACCTGATGATTCTCTGTATTTCCTCTGTATCTGTTATCATGTCCCCCTTTTCATTTCTAATTTTGTTAATTAGGATAGTGTCTTCCTGCCTTTTGGTTATTTTGGATAAAGGTTTGTCTATTTTCTTGAAGAACCAACTCTATGTCTCATTGATTCTTTGTATTGTTTTCTTTGTTTCTATTTTGTTGATTTCAGCTCTCAATTTGATTATTTCCTGCCATCTAGTTCTCTTAGGTGAGTTTGCTTCTTTTTGTTCTAAAGTTTTCAAAACTTCTGTTAATTCACTAGTGCAGCTTCTTTATGTAGGCATTTAGTGCTATGAATTTCCTCTTAACACTGCTTTCATTGTGTCCCATCAATTTGGGTATGTTGTGTGGTCATTTTAATTGAATTTTAGGATGTCTTTAATTTCTCCCTTTATTTCTTCCTTGACCAATTGATGATTCAGGTTAGCACTGTTTAATTTTCATGTGTTTGTGAGCTTTCTGGAATTAGTATTGCTGTTGACTTCTGGTTTTAAATCATGGTGATCTGATAAGATACATGGAGTTAATCCATTTTTTTGTATTTGTTTAGATTTGTTTTGTTACCAAATGTGTAGTCAATTTTTTAGAAGGTTTCGTGAGGTGCTGAGAAGAAGGTATATTCTTTTCTGTTTGAATGGAATATTCTATACACATCTGTTAAGTCCATGTGAGTCATAACATCTGTCAGTTCCCTTATTTCTCTATTCATTTTTTGTCTGACTGACCTGTCCAGTGGTGAGAGAGGAGTGTTGAAGTCTCCCACTATTAGTGTGTGGAGTTTAATGTAGGATTTAAGCTTTAGAAGTGTTTCTTTTACATATGAGGGTGCCCTTGTATTTGGGGTAGAGATGTTTAGTATGGAGATTTTCTTTTGATGGATTTTTCCTCTGACTAATATGAAATGTCCTTCTTTGTCTCTTTTGACTGATTTTAGTTTGAAGTCTACTTTCTTAGATATTCAGATAGCTACATCAGCTTGTTTCTTAGGTCCATTTGATTGGAATGTTTTTTCCCAACCCTGTACTCTTAGATGATGTCTGTCTTTGAGGTTGAGTTGTATTTCTTGTATGCAGAAGATGATGGTTTCTGTTTTTGTATCCAATCTGTTAGCCTGTGCCTTTTTATAAGTGAGTTGATTTCATTTATATTAAGGGATATTAGTGATTAGTGATTGCTATCTCCTGTTAATTTAGTTTTCATTGTTGGTGATGTTAATTTGTGTGCTTTCCCCTTCTTTGGATTTGCTGCTATGAAACCATCAATTGTCTGTGTTTTTGTTTATGTCGCCATCTTCCTTGGGTTGGAGTTTTCCGTCTAGTATTTTGTGTAGGGCTGGTTTTATGGATAGGTATTGGTTAAATCTTATTTTGTCATGAAATATCTTGTTTTGTACTTCTATGGTGATTGAAAGTTTTGCTGGGTATAGTATTCTTGGCTGGCAACCGTGGTCTCTTAATGTCTGCATAACACTTGACCATGACATTCTGGCTTTCATTGTCTCTAATGAGAAGTCAGGTGTAATTACGATAGGTCTACTTTATATTTTACTTGGCCTTTTTCCCTCTGCAACTCTTAATATTCTTTCTTTATTATGTTCGTTTAGTGTTTTGATTATTATTATTATGGTTATTATTATGGCGAGAGAACTTTTTTTTTGATCCAGTCTATTTGATGTTCTGTAAGCTTCTTGTATCTTTATAGGCATATCTTTCTTTAGGTTGGGAAAGTTCTCTTCTATGATTTTGTTAAATATATTTTCTGTGCTTTTGAGTTGAACTTCTCCTTCTTCTATACCTATTATTCTTAGGTTTGGCCTTTTCACGATGTCCCTTATTTCCTGGATATTTTGGGTTAAGCTTTTGTTAGATTTAATGTTTTCTGTGACTGATGAGTATATTTCCTCTATTATATCTTCAGCGCTTGAGATTCTCTCTTACATCTCTTGTATTCTGCTGTTCATGCTTGCGTTTGTGGTTCTTGATCATTTTCTCTTGATTTCTGTTCCTATAATTCCCTCAGCTTGTATTTTCTTTATTGTCTCTATTTCTGTTTTCAAGTCTTGAATAGTTTCTTTTTTTCATATTCTTTTATTTTTCATTCAAAAATTTACACTTCCTCTCCTTCTCCCAGTCCCCTCCCACTCCCCCAGTACCTCTCCTCCCTCCCCTGCTTCCTTAAGAGGGGCAGGATACCCCACCCTGTGGGAAGCCCAAGGCCCTCTCTCCTCCATCCCAGCCTAGGAAGGTGTGCATCCATATAGACTAGGTTCCCAAAGAGCCAATACATGCAGAAGAGATAGGTCCCAGGGCCATTATCATTGGCTTCTCAGTAAGCCCCCATTGACAGCCACATTCAGAGATTTTGGTTTGATCATATGTTCATTTAGTCCTGGCCCACCTGGATTTGGTAAGCTCCAATTAGATCAGGCACACTGTCTCAGTGGGTGGACCAGCCCCTCACAGTCCTGACTTCCTTGCTCATCTTCTCCCACCTTCTGCTCTTCGACTGGACCTTGGGAGCTCAGTCCATTGCTCTGATGTGAGTGTGGGTCTCTGTCTCTACCTCCATCCATTGGACAAAATTTCTATGGTGGTGATCAAGATACCCCAATTAAAAATGGGGTAAGGATCTGAATAGAGAATTCTCAACAGAGGATGTTCAAATGGCCAAAAGATACTTAAGGTCATGTTCAACTTCCTTAGCAATCAGGGAAATGCAGATCAAAACAACTTTGAGATACCATCTTACACCTGTCAGAATGGCCAAAATCAAAAACACCAACGATTCCCTATGCTGGAGAGGATGTGGAGT
>PVIU01022451.1:0-29353 GCA_004026605.1 Ondatra zibethicus
TCTGTCCTTCCCCCATCTTAACCATACCATTCGCCTCATGTTCTCCTCCCTCCCCTTCTTACCCTCTTCCCATAATACTCCCAGTTTTCTCAGGAAATCTAATTCCCCTTCCTAGGGGGATCCATGTAAGTCTCTCTTAGGGCTCTCTCTTTGTTTCAATACAAACACTAACCTTCAGGGTCAATTTCTTCTTTCACAGTCTATGCATACTATCAATGGTAAACATTAGAAATAAACCTTTTATATTTTTCAAATAGTTTGGTAGTATCATTAAGTCGTTATCAACCCACGTTTATCAAAATTCTATGATACTGTAAGTGCTAAAACAATACTTGAGCTGCAGTAACAGAGATGCTTGGAAGAGAAAGCCAAATACATAAGAGATCCTGATGACAACAGTCTATAAACATTCAAGAATCATCTGTCACACAAGACACTAAAAGATATTTAAGGGAAATAGTAGATTATTAATAATTTGTTTATGGAGGGTTGAAGATCACGTTCAGGTTCTCATACACACTAAGCATGTACAGCATCATTCCATCTTCGTCATCAATAAGTCTTAATACTAACTGGTAACATTTAGTCTCCCATCTATAAGATAAATTACATGTAACAAAGTTATGATACAGACTTTTGTGTCTATACTTTTCTCAAAATGTAGTAGGTAATATCTAGAGCTTTCCAGTATGTTTTTAAAGATCTTTTGTATCAGGTATTCTTCTAAAGGCTTTGAGACATTTTAAGGTATGTAACTTCAGAAACAACATTTGAGATGAATGTTTATTAGTCATATTTTACCAATGAAGAAAAAGTTCACAGGGAGTTTGAGTAAATTTTCTAAGTCAAAAACAAGTGAGGACCAGATTCCCAAACAGCACAGGTAAAAGAAAAACCCAGAATCACATAGATACCCAAGATCCTAGCAGAACAGCTAAATCATATAAAGACAATGAGTACACACAGGAAAAAATGCAAACCTCAATCATAAACAGGATATATGTTTTCTCAAACTCATTTTGTCCAAATTTAAGAGTAAACATAAACAAACCAATGCCATACAGCTACACTGGACTTAGAAATATATATAACATGTTGAAAGAATTTAATTTGTTCAAAAGATTTTATAAATATTAAATTAAATAATTAATTCTGCAGGGGCACTAGAAAATGGCTTTACAGCTACGAGAACTTTCTTCTCTTATAGGGGACATACCTGTTCACAAAATTTAAACACACATATGCATACACATATGTATGCATATATACACATATATAAATATGTATATATGCATATATGTACCCATATTTTGTATACACACATACACATATATATATATATATACAGAAAGAAAAACACTCATAAACATAAAATAAAAATATAAATGAATTGTTAAAAAATAATTAAATCCTTACATTACGAGTGTATTTCTACATAGACTTAGTAATTCTAATTCAGGTGATTTATCAACCAAACCCTTAAATGAAGAGAAATTATTTGTATTTGGGACTGATCATGAGGGTACTGGGCTTAGTAACACAAGTTTGAAATTACTTTTCTGTTAGTAGTAGCAAACTCTACTTGACTCCTGTTTCCTATATGTGCAGACATTAAGGACAAAGCAATGTCTCTAAGCACTCTTTCAAGTATTAATGTAATTTTAGGGCACTGTAGGAAGTTATATTTTACTTGAACAATAATTTCATCATCATCATGATACTACAAATTACATTTAATGAAACTGATAAATGCCTATAATAGATCATATTTTGAAACATAACATAGAAACTATAAATATCACATTAGATATGAATAAAATATTCTGGAATGACACAAGAAGGTTTTCCAAAAAAATCAAATACAACATCAATAAAAAAGTGAAATAAATTCACAATGTCAGAGATCATTCTTTTATAGTTCATATAATTTGGACATTCCATTGATCATACTTTCAGCACATGCATCAAAATTTTTCTGCATATTCTCTTAGCATGTTCCTAGATATTCTATATAATTTTGTTACCACCATTTGGTCTTAACTTCTATTGTCATAGGTCTTTAGGGTTACATTCTCTAACCTTAAACATTCAAACCTAATCAGTATGGTAGCCACATTATGACTTGCAATCTCTGCGTAATACTCAAAATTGTTAACTTTTTAACACTCACTTCTAATCTGTTCTCAGTAGGCTTAGCTGGTTCTACTGCTAGGACTGGAAGTGAAAAATGACTTATTAAAACAGATTTTATAATTCCTTTTTAAATACTAACTTTAAATTTCTTATTTTTGATCCCTTTGTATGTTAATATAGCGGGTATGAAAATTAGATAGATAGATATATGTATGTGTATACACACACACATATATATAATGTTGGTGTATGTACATATAAAAAAATAAGATATAAAGAAGCCATTATCCTGACTATGCTGGCTAATTTTGTCAGTTTGACACAGCTAGAGTCACTTGCAAGGATGGATCTTAAATCAAAGAAATGCCTTCCTAAGACTTGATTGTAGGCAAGCCTATGTGGACTTTTGTTTTTCTTTAGTGATTGATGGTGAAGGTCCAACTCATTTTGAGTGATGTTACCTCTGGGTAGGTGGTCCTGGGTTGTATAAGGAAGCAGGATGACCAGCTATAGGGAGCAAGCCAGTAAACAACATTCCTCAATGTCTTCTGCTCCTAACTCAGGGTATTGCTTTGAGCTCCTGTCTCAATATCTCTGGATAATAGACTACAAGATATAAACCCTTTTTTCCCCAAGCTTATTTGGGTCATATTGTTTTATAACAGTAGTAGAAAATCAAAGAATTACAACTATAAAACCTTCTATATTTTGTTCTTAGCATTGCATGAATTGATATAATTAGTAGGCAAAGATCCTGTCCTAAAAGCAACCTGGAAATTGATAGTTAATTTCTGAGTGTGGAGTAAATGAAACTATAATTTAAAACACTGTAAGATATTATTCCAAAGTAAATGATGTATTCAGGAATATTTGCAAATAGTTTTCATTTCTTTTTCTTTTTTTTATTCTTCCTTTCATCCTCTTTCTCATTTTCTCCTTTGTCCATAATTCACGTCATTGACAAATTGTAACCATTCATTGTCTGACCAAGATATTTTGCTTGACAAACTTTCTCTAGGATTCTGAACCCCTGCTGTACTATTTTCACTTTCTAGTTCATTTCTATTTTAACAATCCTTACCAAAAAATATAGTAAATGTCTTTCTCTACTAATTAGTCTTAAACACCTGATAAGCTTCTTCACCCTTCACCATCCACTGAATGTTTGATTAGCCTGGCCTGTTGTTGCCAGGAATATTTGTTTGATGAACTCAGAATTCCCCTTCTTTCATTTTGTTCTTATTAATTATTCAACCACTGATTCTTCACAGTGCTTCTTGGGCAATTCGATTCACTCACACTCCACTGAAACTTGAAAAGAATGTCTCTCAACATTAAGACAATTTATGGTAACACCCACCACCATACCTAAACAGTGCATTCCTAAGTAAAGTTCTCTATGCCACCGGTAATTTAGCCACTAAACATTTAGAGAAGACACACAAATAAAACATAAAATGAAAAAAAAATCTATAGACCACACCAGAACAGAACAGAAAAAATTTCTTGAAAGGTGAAGATGTACCTTTTCTTTAACTTATCTGAGAATCCCTTCAGCTTTAGGTTCTACTTTAGGTTCTAGGGTTATAAAGTAACTGATACCTGCATACCAGTTAGGTACTTACTCTCAAAACTTGAGTCACATTCAGTTAAAAACAGAATTTAAATATTAAGTGTAGTGACCAAAATAATTTTTTTATCCATTCGCAATAGTCCATATGGAGGTGATAGATGCCACTACTTTTCTGACCACTTAGGGAACTAGTGTTACTGTGTGATGTATCTATTGAATGTAAGTTGTAACATCTACTTTACACATTTTAATCTGACAAAGGTTTTCCTGACACCTGGCTGTAAGCCATGAGAAATAAAGTTCCGAAGCCAGCAGACAAGGTCCAGAGTATAACACCTTGACACTCATCAGTCCTGCGATCTTCAAGTGCCTTCATTTCAGAAATGAAGATTTTTCTGGCTTTTTGATATCATGTCTCACAAACTTTCCTTGAGTCCAAATTCATATTAATTGACTGAGTAAACCCTTCAACCCATCTCTGACTGCCTATACTAGCATATAACTTGCATGAAACATCACTATATTTAATTTGGCTGTATCTGAAATTCTACTCTGTGTTGAACTTACATATCAAAATTGGAAAAGGTACATTCTTGTTTGACAAGAAGCTCCAATTTAAAGGGTACATACCTCAGATATCATAGTATGCAATGCAAAAACTGTATACAAAAGTGTGATCATCAAAGTATCTCTTTGTGTGCAGTAGCAAAGTCCTGAAAGCAATAGTTGATCATGAATTAAAAAAACAAAAAACAAAACAAAACGTAAGCCCATGACATCTCACAGGAATGGTGGGAGGTGGTGGTTTATTGTAGAGATGAGGGAGAATATAGCCAAAGGAGAGTTCAAAGTGAATATGAACCTGGGTAAGACCATGTGAAAAGAGGTGCGAGGGGAGAAGGGAGAGTCTGGGGATCAGGATACTAAGAGGCCAAAAGGCAAAAAGGGTAAATGAACCATGTAAGTCAAAATGGATGTATTATATAGGAAAGAACCATTAGGGAGAAGGGCAGCCCAGATTGGGGCTGCAGAGTTCAGGACAGGGCATGAAGTAAGCAATCCAGGACTCTGTAACTTATAGGGACTGAGGGATGCTGAGAGAACCTGGCAACCACGGTCGATTTTAATATGTTAAACAGGTACTTAAGTCATTTGAACTGGGTTTGAGAAATAACAGATCACTATAGAATGACGTGAATTCATAAAGTAAAATCTCAAGATACCTTTAAAATGAAAAAACCTATATGCAATTCATGAAAAAATTAGAATAAACATTTTACTAGAAAAAATGTTAATGGTATGATAGCATTAATGATTACATTTGCTGTTTATTTTAAAATGTCATCTATTGATAACTACCTCAAATATGATATAATGATTGGTGGGACCATTTTTCTATGTGCTTTAATTAATATAATAGATTTAATGTATAAAAATAATCAATAATTTTATCAGTTTGTTTAAATCTGATAAATTAATGAATAGAAATTTTCACAAAATCATGATCAGCTTTGATTGTACAAAGCCATAAATATATGTTCTTTATGCATTTTCATGGAGATCTACTTTCTCCACAATGTATTCTGGTAAATGTTGTTGGTGGCACATCTTTATGAAATAGAGCATTTCCCAGAGTCTTGCAGTCCACTGTCAGAATCTTAGAAGAATGGAGAGATTGATTCTCTCTGTTGGCCTCTTTCAAACTGCATTAGACAGAAAATCCACCTAGTACCTGAGTCCCATCTCTAAGATGGCTTTGAATAGATCATGTTATCAGAACAGGTTGAAAAACTGCCCTGTGTGATAAATGTAGGGCACTCCAAAATCCATACAGGGATGATAAGTTTATTTGGCAAGAGATTAACTCTCATTAACTTACTGAAGGTGAGTAATTGGAGGCTATATCTCATATCTGAGCATGGAAAGTCATAAATATGTCCTATGGGGCATTTTTATAGTGAAAGTTTGTACAGCTACCCAGACACAGCTGCTGAACTGTAACCTCAGAATCAGATTCCACATCTTTTGGGCTTAAGAGCAAGTGAGTGAGTTGACTGGGTACTGAGTTCCTTGATTAACTAATTATGTAGAGAGGCCAGGTCTCCCACATTGTACACTGTCACTGAGATTTTGTCACCTATATAGAACCTTATGGTCTATAGTTATGTCATAATATCTACTGAAATAATTAACCCAAAATACTGTTTTTAAAGATGCAACAAATATGCATAGGAAAATATGACTAATAGTCTCCATTTGAATTTTCAGAAACCTAGACAAGTGCTTAGAAAGGAAACAGATATTTAGAACACACATTAGTATTTATAAGCAGTTTGGCATCCAGATGGATTTTGGCAATCACTTTCACTTTCTCAAATTTGTTTGCTGAAAAACATTTATTTATGTCAGTACAGTTATGAATTAATTGCCAGAATCTATCCTTATAAGATATTGCTTATAGACAACATTTGCTTTTCTGACTATTTTAGCACAGGCTAAAATAATTAGTAAATACTTTTTAAAATCTCAACGACTCATCAGAGCCAGGATTTATGTCCTATTTGCACCACAGGTCAGTCTCCTCTCCAGATGAGACTGTATTTCTAGAATAAATCTCTAGTATGTAATTGACAGAAATGTTTTTTCAAAACATTGAAGAATTTTTTTTTTTAAAACTAATACAGGCCTATAATCAGGCTACTGAACTTAAGCCATTGTATACTGACCAAGTGTTAGTCCGGTGCAGGAGAAGCTGTTAAGTCGTGTGTCTCTGTGTTTAGACAGATCGCAAATAAAAGAAGACTTTCAGCTTGTGTTTGTAATGTACTCTCCATCCACAACTAATTTGGAATTCTGGATGAAGGTGACACTCAAAGCTATGAGACAAAATTTTGTTATTGATGACAGGTGCTGGTAAATGGTAAGAATACGAAAATCATTAATGCATTAGCTAAAATAGAACCTTTATCATTTTAAAATCACTTTCATCACTGATCACTTGCACTTCAAGTCTCAGCTCACTATGGACAGTGCCATCACTAGGCATGCGGATATGAGCTATATAAGAAAGGCAGTTGAGTAATCCACAGAAAGCAAGCCACTAAGTCCAGTTCATCCATCAGTTTGTGCTTCCAGCTCCTGCCTTGATTTTATTTTGTACTGAAGAACTTCAAAAGTTTCTTTCATTTAAGAATTGATTTTTAAAATTGATTTTCTTTACTATTTTAAATAATTAAACTTAATTATATCTTCATTTAATTGTTCGGTCTTAAGAGTATTTCATTGTGTTTAGATCAAGGTATGTATTCTTACGTCCATGTCCTGGGAAGCAATATGCTAAATGTTCTGCGTCTAAGCTTTGTTGCATGTTTTGTTTTAAAAATATAGTCAAAATATATATATATACACATATACATATACATATATATGATAATACAATTTAGTCACTACTATATGAGTTAAATAACCAACTTTATATATATCAGGAAAAATCACATGGCAGAAATGTTACCTTAATACACAACACAAATGAACTCAACAAATTGTGTGAATTCAAGAAGCATATGTAGTCATTACCTTAATCTAGGAGCAACGCTTCCGTAAAGGCATTAGATATACAGCTGATGATTAAAAGTCAAGCCAAGGGTAGATGCAGCAAGCAAATTTATGACTCAGGTTATTTAGGATTAGTAACTCTTTAAGCTAAAAGTAAAATTAAACATAAAATAAGCAAAACAGTTACAGGAATTTCCTGCTCTCAACAAAGAAATTGTGTCTTCACTTACCAATGTTACTTATGTAGAGGGGAGTTGGTATACATTTATGAAATGTGTTTTAAATGAGAATAGAAAGGAATTCTCTTGAGAAGTCATACGTGCAACAGAGTTGATAGCTATTTGGAGATAAAACTCAGAGTTATATGTTACAGAACAGGCTTTCCATATAAGTTTAATGTGTAAATTTTTTAGTATAAAATTAAGATTATATAAATAATATTTGTTCTAGTTTAGTTTTTGTTTTATAGAATATTCACTAAGCAAAACTTGTGGAAGAAATGGTTTATATCAACTCAAAGATTCATATTAGACAAAGTCAGGGCAAACACTCAAGACAGGAGCTTGAAGCACAAACCAATGGAGGAACTGGGCTTAGTGTCTTGCTTTCCCTAGCTTATTCAGCTCTCTTTTTTATATAGCTCATATCCACATGCCTTGTGACAGTAGTATCCATAGTGAGCTGATCCTTGTTATATCAATGATCACTGAACAAAATATAGCCCAGACTTGCTCACATGCCTGTCTGATGGAGTCAATGCCTCAACTGTCTTCCTACTTATGTCTTCCTAGTTATGTCTAGGTCAGTGTCAGGTAGACAAACACTAGCTAACACGCATGATATATTATCACATTTAAGGATAAATATTGGTTTATTAAAAATATTTATTTCTCAGCCAGCCTGTGGTGGCACACCCCTTTAATTCCAGCACTCAGAAGACAGGCAGGTGGATCTCTGTGAGTTGTAGGCCAGCCTGGTCTACAAGAGCTAGCTCCAGGACAGGCTCCAAAGTTACAGAGTAACCCTGTCTCGAAAAACCAAAAGAAAAAAAAAGTATTTACTTCTCTGTAGTCTGTGTTGGGCTCTGGGATCTGGGAAGCCAGACCAGAACTTACCATCAGTGAAAAGTGAGCATCATACATTTACATATAACTTTGTTTTAGACCAGAATGGTGATACACACTGACCAACTAATTTCAGATTTATTTAAACTGTTTTTCAGTATTGGTGTTGAGACTATACAAATTTATTAGAGAAAAAATTATGATGTTAAATTTTAATAACAATTTTTTAAAAAATTCTAGTAGTGTTAAATCAACACCTTATGAGTCATCAATTGAAAAATTTCAAAGTTTTTGATTAAAATTTTGTTTACCAGAAATTGCCAAACAGAATGTATTCAAGAAACACAAAATATGCCTTGCATCTAGAAGAAAGGAAGTGTTAATATACAGTACCAGCTATGCAATTTGTAGAGCTCAGTGAAAATATCAACCCATTTTGAAAGTATGTGGTCATTAAGGCGAGAAGTCAATACCCTCTTGCACTTAGTCTGCTGTCCTAATTGGAATGTAGAGATCCTCATTCCTACTGGGACTAACTGGGGATGGTGAGTAATTCTGGTGGCTTCAAGGTTTCCAAAACAGAAATCTTCTCCTCTGTCCTCTTTGCTGCCAGTCGAGAAAATGAGGGATGATATCTGCTATGGCCAAAATTAGAATGTGGAATGTAATAGAACCCTATATTCTTTTAGCTTCCTCTATCCGTGTGTAGGATACTGCCCAGGGTCTGATGTAAAGGCAAAGGTTTTGAACCTTTCCCTGTGCTGTGAGCAAATCATCTTTTAATAGTAAGGGTAGCAGAGGGTAACGGATCCATGAGGAGGTTGACTGAGAACCTGATCCAGAGATGGAGAATACACCATGGGTATGCTAGCCTTTAGTACATTGTTCATTGGACATTCTACAGAAAATTTTTAAAAAGTCAGATTTTAGAATAATAGATGTACAAAATTAAATGTTAAACCTCTGTGGCCACATCCCTAGTAGTCCAATCTGGAAACAGTAAAAACGAGATTGATTAAAAGGAAAAGATTCCCTTTGTTTCTTTGCTAACTTTTGGACTTCTATACAAGTAAAGTATATAACAGGAGCTCTATCTATAAAGGATAAGCAGTATTAAAATTATGTGAGAAGGAGAAAAAATTAACAGCCTAGAATACTATGGAGTTCTTAGTCTAAAAGCAATACAATGCTGATGACACAGGGGGTTGGAGAGACAACATAGCTGTTAAGAGCTCTTGGTGCTGTTGCAGAGGATTTGGGGTCCGTTCCGGACACATCAATGTATAATTCTAGAACCATAGAATACAACTTCCTTCTCCAAAGTCTATGGACAAAAAGCACATGAATAGTTCACAAACATACATTGAAGCAAAACAGTCATACACAGAAACAAATAATTCTAACAAAATTAAAATTAATAATTAAAGTTTATTAATACTGTTTGCTTTAAACTTAAATTTTTATGACTTTTTGAAACCCCTGCCCACTCTTATATACTACAGATTTATTGCGTCATGGTTAATGAGGGATCTGATAATTTTATTTAAAAAATATAGAACACTAAATCGGCAGCACTCTCAGGGTTCTTTCTGCACGAGTAACAGCAAATCAGATGACAAGTATCATGAACATCACTAGCTCTGTATGTTGCCATGCTTGTATAAGCTCATATTTCCTTTTGTACAGTTTTTAGTACTATGAACTGAGTGTAGGATTCAACCATGGTAGTCAGACACTCTATCATATACATTGCTTTGTGCCATGGAGAGTATGATACTGTCATACCTTAATTAGATTACCATTGCTGTGATGGAACAACAGGATCAAAATAACTTGGGGATGAAAGGGATTATTGGTTTCAGCTTTCATATCATTGTTCATCATTAAAGAAAGTCAGGTCAGGAACTCAACCAGGGGAGGAACCTGGAAGCTAGGACTTCTGCAGAGGCCTTAGAAAAGTGCCATTATCTGGATGGCTTACTCTAACTTGCTCAGTCTTTCTAATAGCAACGAAGAACACCAGTCTATGTATAGCATCATGCATAATGGGTCAGACCTTCTCACATCAATCATTAAAATAAAAAGAAAATGTCTTACAAGAATGCCTATAGCCCAATGATTTGGACTACAAATCATAATTGAAGTTCCCTCTGCCAGATAATTTTAGTTTGTGTGGTTGACATAAACTATATAGAACAGTCGGTCTTAAAACAAGGATCTGAGTCTGATTCCTAGAACCTATGGAGTCAAGACAGAAAACTAACTCTTGAAAGTTGCCCTCTGGCGACTGTATACACATGTGTATATGTGTAATAAATTTAGAAAAAATATTTAAATTAAAAATTATTAAAATAATTTAATAAAAAATAATTAAATTAAAAGCATATAGATATGCTGATAAATTATTTACCCTAAATTACATGTGAAAACATGTGTACTAAATGCAATGTCAACATCTTTACTAATCACCTAGAGTTTTTGGCATTTACATATTTCCTTTTGTAAACATGGCTACAGTGATTTTTCTACAGACTTACTGTCATAATATTTATAAAATACTTCTAAGCCATATTTTTCTCAGAATTTTGAGCTTAATTTAGCTCATCCTGCAAACAGACAAAGTGGAATAATATCATTTCCAACAGAAAAACATTGAAATGAGTCAAAACCATGCTCTACAACCACGAGTTTATGTAAGCATATTTTCTGTGGGCTCTGCAGGCCATCCATGCAACTTTAATTATGAGATGATAAGATAATATATATGACCATTTCCCTCTCTGTAATTTCATTCTCTTAAGGCCTGCTCCAGCTGCTATAGAAAACTTTACAGAAATCTTCGAAGCTTTGGTGGATATAGACTGTCACAGCCACAGCTCTTTTCTATTCTATTAAACTTTACTATATAAACAATCTCTATTTTAACATCTAATGCCTTCAATAAAATATTCACAGGGACCAATCATAGAGTAGAGATGATAACTAGTCAATTATACTTTCTAGTTTTTACTCTAATTATTCTTCAATCAAAAGATTGAAATGCCATTGAGTAGACTCTTCCCAGAGAATATACATAATTTTCTCTTAGATACTTATAATACTGAATGCAAAGATTTTTTTATGACTGCATCATTTTCATATTCACAACTTCTAGTAGTAAATCAGGAGTCTCTGCAATTAGAACAGGTAGTATTTTATAAGACAAAGTGTGATAGTCTTGATTTGAAACAAGGTTGTATAAAGAAACCATGAGAAGACTGTTGAGTGCACGCACTCTTTAAATTCATTTAAATAACATCTAGATTTACAGTATTTTGGAAGCTTTTCTGACTACCAGAAGAATTCTGTGACAGTGTTTAATATGCTATGTACATGTTACGAAGTAACTAATACTACTCCTAGTCAAAAATAATATCTCTGCTTCTTTTTGACTTTCCTCTATACTTCTGAGCAGTTTTTGCCACCAGAATCAGGCAAAGGTAAAACATGGTGTCTTGCAATGATTGCCATTACACCGCTTGTGGGTTGTTTTTTTTTTTTTTTTTTTTTTGTATTTGAATGTATTTCAGAAGATCCATTTGAGATTTTCAGGTTGAAAGGGGGCTCAACGACCCTTGTGAAAAAACAACAGGAAAGAGAAGTAAAACGTTTATTTGGCAGCCATTTCTTATGCCCTCATCATCTTCCAGTATTATGTAATCTCACTATTAAACTCATGAGATCAGAAGGTTTATCTATTGGCTTGACAGATTAATTAGGAAAAAATAATCTGTTTTATATTTTCCTACACCTGGATTCTTATCTAGTTAAAATGCCATCAACATCTTATACACCTAACCCACCTCATCTCTCTCTCTGTCTTTGACTTCACTCTAAACTGGTACAAAAGATATAAAATTATGTATTTCCTATTTAAAGAAGTTATTTTATTTAGTGATTTAATGCTTTCATGGCTTCTTTCTAGTCACATAAGATCTCTGCATATGCCTCGTTTAGTCTCACTCTTTATATTAACTTTTGCTGTGCATCAATTGAATATGATTTATACATGACAGATTATTATTTGCAATTGAAACGTGGAAGGATTAATGCAGCTGTTTTTATATAAACTCATATAAACTTTACACTAATTTACTCTTTCTTACACACTATTTTCCCTAGTGAGAAAAATTTTCTGAATTCTATAAGTTTTTAAAAAGTATTTATTTTGAGCCCACATATAAGTTTTCATTGCTTAAGCTAAGGATAACTCCATAAACTATTGTTACTGAGATAGAAAGGTGCCCTTCTTTTGGACTTACAGTTCCATTTAAAAATAGTTTAATGATGAACTCAGAAGAGAGTTTGAAGACAATTGTAAGAGATTGATATGAAAAATTCCTATGCAGATAAACTATAAATCTCAGCAGCTGTCTGCAAGAGGGATATAGAGAGGAGGAAGAGCAAAAGCCATGATATTTGGATAAGACAGGCATGGAGGTCAGCTGCAGAGTAAACTAGCAGCTATATGGAAGGAAGGCTATAGAGAAAGAATAAAGTCCAAAGTATTAGGAAAATCATACTTAGATTAATGTTTTTGTGAGAAATTCCAAAACGTGGACTAACTTACAAAGCTGCACGTCAGATACACTGTAAGCCACCCTATGACACAGGAAGAATCCTGGGAAGGAAACGCACAGGATCTCATTAGATCAGTAATTATTCCTGCTACGTGTTTGGCATGACATAAGGATGAATACCTTCCTAGGGGTAATTTTGACCTCTAGAGGGGTGGCTCTTTAGCTGGGTGATTGACCTGTTCACTGGGTTGATCTACCTGGAAAACGTCCTTTATCTCAGGTTAAACTCAAGTGTCAGGTTGGTATGAACACATTTGACTGATTTTCCCCAGGTGCTGGTGAACATTCATAATTATCGCAAAACATTTCTAAACCATGCATATCCCACAACATGCTCTGGAAGTGTCCAGAACAGAATGACCAATGTTTTATTTATCAGAACAGAACAAAATGTTAGGCACAGTTAGAAACCTGATAAATTCATTCTGAAAAGTAAACAAATGAATCACCCAGTCTCTTCTATGATTATGTAATCTTTAATCTCATTAGCTCTTGTCTTCATTTTTCCTTGCCTCCCTAGTTATATCTTCTAATACACATAGAATTACTCATAATGTCATTCTTTGTCTGATTTTACAAATTTTCTTCCATCCCAACATGATCTCAGATAGAACGGAGCCTCAAAACAGTTTCAGAAGGTCTATGCTTCCTTTTACTGGAAACACTGTGCTTATTATTTATATTGATTCTCACTGATTGGATTTTAACTTTGCAAGCACCCCAATGAAAAATTCAGTGACTTCATAGTAGGGAATATCTACATTTCTATATTCTAAGTATTGAGAAGTTTTACACAAATACTCTTTAGAGAACAACAATTCAAACTGAACTTCCTTTGTCATGCAAGTACCTGGATAGAAATTTTAGGAGCATTATACTGCTATAATTTAAATCAGGTTTGTGACTGTAACTGTTTTGAGACAAGATTCAAACTATAGGTATGACCAGCCTGGAACTCACTATTTACCATGTCAGAGTAGCCTTGAAATTCGAATGAGTCTCCTGACTCTGTCTTCAGGAGCTGGGATTATAAGAATGAATCCCATTGCTCAGCAACCTCCTCTTTTTTAAATTATACAAATATAAGAAGATTTTGGAAAAATAGTTAATGTAGAAACTTCATAGTATTTTGAATATTTGCAAAAATTTCCCTTTCCTCATTTTCTATCTTGCTGTATTGTCAAGATGTGTATCTTATAATTATATATACAAACGGTTAAATTCATTGTTAAACTTTTTGTATCTATGTGCCCATCTTTTCACCTTAAAAAAAAGAAGTGAAAATTATATTGCCTTAGTGGAATAAGGTTTTAATTATTAAGCATATAGTTCCTTGAACATCCTTAAAAATCATTAAATTTGACTTGTCATAAAATGTAATAGTGTTTCAAAACCCCACTTCCAATACTATCTATCAGATAAAATAATACATATGTTTATGTTTGAGATAGCTTTCTTAAAGGTAGTCAACAAGGTAAAATAGATGAATTTACAGTCTTGCAAAAGGAAAGATTTTGAAATAGCATGATACAAAAACAGCAGTTTTGAATGTATATGTTTGCTCTGCCTTTTATCGAGCATTAGCATCTTTTGTATTGCAAGTAGTCTCTTAGTTCTGAGAATGACAGCTATAGTTTACAGTACTAAGGCTTCCTACACAGAATATAATCAGAACCTCTCCTTTTAGGAAATATTTGACTTTCCTTATGAGAACAATGGAGCTGTTCAGAAGGTACACTTGTCTCCCCCCAGTTCTGCTAGTTCCTTTATAGTTTCTATGAGGGACTACTTGATTACCCAGGGAACATATACTATACTTTGTCAGAATGCCTATTAAGGATGCTGGGATTTGACTTTTAAAGAATTGAAAAAAAAAAAGGAACAAACATAGAATAAAACACTTTGCCTTCTATAGTAAAGTTCCTCTGGGCATCCATTACAAAAGCCTCCAGGTGAGGTAAATATTAGATTGCACTCAGGCAGAAGGAGAAAGCATCGCACTTTGTGATGAAGTGCTTTTAACATTTCACAGTTTAACATAATTGGATTCTAATAGGAGGTTTCTGACATAGAGCTCTTTCAGTCAAGAGTCCATCAAATAATTTGATTTCACTTACATCTCTATTTAGAAGGACTGATTTTTTTTTATTATAAATGCAATTACCCCCCAAAAAAGCAAATAACTGAAAAATGCCTTGGCAACTATAAGCCCAGTGATGAATCTGTGGTAATTATTGCTACTTGTGTGTCAATTTTGCACAATGCATGTACATGAGGCAGGAGTATTGGGAAATAGATCTTCTATTATTATTCAGTCATTAGTTGAGTCGAAATGAGCAGAATTCAGGTTTCACTTTAGTATTTACATTAAGTGAAAGTTCCAAGAGTGGGTAGCAAAGGTGTAAGTTAGAGATATCATTCATGTTATGGCAGAATAAGCACAGGTTAGCATCTACCTGTCTTAGTTAAATGAAACAATGGAAAAAAGAAGGTGGAACACAGATGATTCTCAATAATTTAGATTTTGTTTTTATTTATTTATTTTTTATTTTTGCTGTTGTTTTTAATCTCTGGCCTGAGCCATTTTAAATTTACTTTCCTACATCTTTTCATGATTACTCAACTGTAATATGGAATCAAAATATCAGATAGAAGTTGCCAAGTTGGGGTCTCTTTTACTTTCTGCTACTGTGATAAACACTGACCAAAAGCAAATTTGAACGAGGAAAGCATTTGTTTGGATAATATGTTACAGCCCAGCATCAAGGAAAATGAAGGCAAGACTCAGGAGGCAGGAACTGAAGCAAAGTCCGCAAAGAAATTCCTACTTACTGGTTTGTACCTAGGCCCTTTTTCAGCTACCCTACTTATATTACCCAATCCTACATTTCCAGGTGTTGTATCATACAAAGAGGGCTAGGCCTGTTAAGAAAATGCCCCAGTGACTTCCTACAGGCTAATTAGATGGAGGCAATTATTCAGTTGTGGTTCTCTATTCTAGGGTATATCAAACCCAGAACCAAGATTTACCACCACAATATGGCTTCCCTAATGCTAGATATTTGTACCCATGAAAACTTATGAGCACTTTATTAAATTAAGTTATAATCCACTTTCTATTTCTCTCAGACAAGTAAACAGATACAAGTGGTGAACAGTTATCCAGTTTAAGTCTCATGAAACCTACTACAAAAGTACACTTAATTGTAGAATTTTAAATGGTGCCAGACCAAGTATTTACTTTGTACAAATAAAAGCAAAAATAATACATAGGAGAACTTGTGATTTTGAAGAGCTTAAAGTGGATCAGGGGATAGAATATTTCCAGAGCTCAGATGAAGACTCAGATTGAAGATAGTTGAAGAGGGTAATCAATCTAGGTCCTAATGAAGCCTGCTTTGTGCTCTTAGAAGGATTTTTTCGGCATTAATTTATTTAATTTTTTTTGTAGAAAGTGTCATGGCTCAGTGGGTGAAAGCAGTAGGTACCTTTCCAAATGACTCACTTTCCTCCTGAGTACCCACACGATCTCTACCTCTTGTTCCAGAAGATGCAAAACCTCTTGTGGCCCCTCCGGGTACTGGTTATTCACATGGTGTACAGAAATACATTTTGGCAAACATCAGATACATAAAAAAGATAAGAAAAAAAGAAAGGAAAGGAAAACTTGCAAAATATATGAAACAAAATAAGTTTAACAAACTACCATGAAAATAAGATAATTTTGAATCAGATAATTATCATAATTTTCAGATAGAAGTTGTCATGAAACCAACAAATCAAATTATTTACCAATATAAGAAATAATTTTCCTGTGAGATACAATATGAGTTTTAATATTTGCTATAATAATATGATTATAATTAATCTTTGTACAACTCATGGAGACAGTCATATATCCCAACTAGAACAAAGTTCAAGTTGTAAAAACAATCTCATTTGCAAAATAAAGCAATAGTCAGGATTTAGTGATATAATTCAGCCCACATTTATTTGCATTCTTTTCACAAGAATGTTGATATTTAAAGATTATGCCACAATATTTACTCACTAGCTATATATCTCCCAGGTAGTATGTGGCATTATCTGAACAAAGGAATATGAATTGAAAAAAAATAAAAATAAAAATTCCCTACCTGCAAACTTTGACTTCAAACAGATCACCCAGTCCTCTAAATGTTATTAAAAATTGAGCCAAAATTGATGTTAAATTATAGTAAAAATTACAACATTTTCTCTGTTGAATAACAATAGACTTGAAAAGATTTCAGAGAGATGAAAAAGATAGATAAGACTCATTTTAATTTAAATGATTTTAGCTGCCTGCCAGACATGGCAGCACAAGCCAGTAATCCCAGCCCCTGGGAGGTAGAGGTGGGAGCTACAGAAGTAAAAGGTCATTCTTGGCTGCATAGCAATTTCATGGCTAGGCTGAAATACATAAAACTCTGTCTCGGGAAATAAAAGTTATGCAAGGTAGTGGTGATGGTGCACACCTTTACTCCCAGCATTTTGGAGGTAGAGGCAGCTGGATTTCTAAATTTGAGGACAGCCAGGGCTACAGAGTGAGTTTCAGAACAACCAGGGCTATTTAGAGAAGACTCGTCTTGAATAATAAAATAAAAGAAAATATAATAAAATATGAAAGGTAGCAAATTCAATCAATATAAAAATAAGTCATTGAAAAAATAATGTAGGAACAATTGGGTATAAGCAAAAAATAAGAACAATAAAATATACAGATATACAAATAGACCCAGTCTTCTTTATAAGTCTTTCTTATGTAGTTAAAATTACATGATAGTCCTAAACATAAAACATACTGTGAAAGCAATAACAAAATGCAGCAGAAATTCTGAGTATATTTTCTTTGTTTTGTTTTGTTCTTGCTGTTTGAATTTCATGACAGGTATAACAAAAAATGTACCATTAATCAAAGAAGCAGCTGCTGAGGTGACTTTTATTAAAATTATAAAGTATACATACATTGTTAAGGAAATAAAAAGAAAAATTAAAATAATAAGAAATTATCTATAATGTAACAGCTAGTAAAATACTAAGGTCAAATGTAAGAAAGATATTAAAAACTCAACAATAGAAAACTAAATAAAAACACCCATCTAATCTCAATAAACATCTGACCAAATTAAACATATATCACTTATCATTTTCACTGGAGAATAGCTCATTATAGCAAGAATGAAATACTATGAATACATTATAATGTTTAAAATTTTAAATTGATCATTCATTGATAGCAAAACTGCAAAGCAATAAGAACTTTCATTCTTGGTTGTAAAGAATACTGATGATAAAGCCACTGTCGTACACAGAATAGCAGTTTCTCATAACCAAAACACATTATTTTCTTAGAGTTTTTCTTTCTTGATTCAAAGTCAATTGCTTTATATATAAATGCCTGCATATAACAGCTTTTTGAATATGTAAGTAATATTATTCTTAAGTATTAAGGCTATGAACAATCAAGATACCCTTCTATATATGAATGAAATAAGGTCATGTGACATAACCCACAGGGTGCATTACACTATTGTTTAGAATCACAAAGCAGTGAGCTGACAAGCCACCTCTTAATTCCTACACATAGGTGAAAAAAGTCTGGAACAAAATTTTTACAGTCACATGACTTTCTATGGAAAACAAGATTGTGCAGTCCAATACAAAATTAATAAATATCAACAGGTGAAAGGAAGTTAAGTTAAGGATGAGAGGTCTAGAAAACTATGTTGTGTGCCATTACAGTGATCAATATAACAGTTAGGACTTTCAATGTTCATTTAACTTCATAGTGTGAATGATGAAATATGTAAATAATGAAAATGCATATATAGAAGGTCATAATATTCCGAAATACATTGTAGAATGTGATATGACAATGTTACTCGATTATGAATTTTGAAATAAGCTAAATGAAGACAGAGGAGAGAAAGTAGTTGATGCCAGTACCTTTGGAAATGAGTCAAGTATACGAGACTGAAAGCAAAGGGAACTCTGTGTCCTAATTTGTAATGATGTAATTCATAAGAATTTGAATTAACAGGATTGACAATACTTACATACACTAAATCAAAATCAAATAACTCAATGATGAAATTGATGATAATAGGCCTTCTTTTTTGTGTAATCAGCAAGATGAGGCCAGAGTGATTCACACAATCTATCTGTGTAGAATTAGGGTTGGAGACCTCAGGCTTACATGAACTCACATAAAGACATGATACTTTTGCAGAGAAATATTAATAAATATGTGGGCATGCACATGTTGATATCCAGTAATGAATTTACCTTACTGATTTTCCTTCCACAAATTAATATCCCATAACCCATCACAAATAAAACAACTATAACTTGAGAGAAATATTGAGGAGTTTCTTAGCAAATCTCTGCAAATGGCCATGGTCTCCAAAAGAAGTGAATATGATAAATATTGAATAACACCTAGAGTACAGTTATAGATTACTTAAAACATATGAATTTAGATTGGCAAAAAATTGTTGTTTGTTTCAGGTTGCAAAAAGCTATATAATGCAAACACAAAAAAATTATGGTGACTGTATCATTATCTTACAAAGTATAATCTAGGCTACAAATTGGTTCAGACAAATTAAAATTATATACCTAGACATTAACATTTGTACATACATATATGTGCATATATATTTATAAAGAATATTTATTCTTTGCAATAAATAAGTTCTACACCCAAATGCATTTAATAACATCAGTTAAGTGCATGATAAGTGGTGACAAAGTAAAATGAAGTTCTGATAAAGCAATCATCAAAATTAAAATGTGTTCAAAATCACAAATTAGCTTTATCTATCAAATTTGAAGGATACAGTCTTTTTTTTCTTCCGAGATAGGGTTTCTCTGTAGCTTTGGAGCCTGTCCTGGAACTAGCTCTTGTAGACCAGGCTGGTCTCTAACTCACGGAGATCCACCTGCCTCTGCCTCCCAAGTGCTAGGATTGAAGGCGTGCGCCATCACCGCCTGGTGAAGGATACAGTCTTTAAAGAGACTACTGAGCGAAACATGAATCAGAAGGGAAATTAATGAATGCACACAAGAATAAAAGAATGTGTCTTAGAGGAAGAATGGAAAAGTGCTAGCCTCTGAAATACAAATATTGTGTGAATACTAGCAAACATCACTGTGGCCATATATTTGGAAATAATAACTTACTAGGCACTCTAATAACAAGAACTTCAAAGACAAAATAGTGAAAATATAAATAAGAATTTTAAATAGTGAAAATTATTAATAATGATAACTAATTTAGTTGAAAACTAAAATATAAGAGATCATTATAAAAAATATAATGTCCAAGAATTCTTTAAATATAAATAAAATGTCTAGCTTTTCAGAAAGATTTAAGTTATAAACTTTAAAAATCAATTAATCCCAATTATGTAGTATGTAGTAAATGTTTGAGTCAATATTTAAAAATATGTTCATTAAAATAAGTGAGGAAAAAATGCCACCCTTAACCACATTTGTATTAGAGGTGGAGCCTCCCCGTACTGATCAATTATACAATGTTTTGGGAGTGAAAAGGGACATTCCTATTACATTTTTATACTCAAAATATTCATTGCATATCTAGACTCATATCATAGTTAATGGCAACAAAAAGAAAAACATTAGAAAACCAAATCTAGAATTATATACAAAGCATATTAATCATGAATATGTTGAACTGTGCACTTAGCAGTTAAATGCTACTACATATTATGTAGTTTGTTACTCTAGAGAAGTATATTAAAGGAGCACAGGAGAGAAATCCTGTAACTATCCCAATAAATGACAGAAATTATCTGTTAAATTGAAGTCCACATTTATTAAGAGCAGCTTAAAAAATGAATAGAGATCATTTTAAAAACACCTAAAAATTGATCAAAGATAAACCAATACAAATTCATATGCATATAAACAACAAAACAAAACCAGAAACTGCACTCATAGTCGTCAACTGAACAGGCACACAGGTATCCAGAATATAGTCGTGTGGGTTTAGGAATGACAACAAGGTACATAGACAGGACACTGTGTAACATTCTCAGCAGACTGTGAGAAGCCCTAGTAATCAAATCCATTAATGTTTTCACTGAAACTGATGAATATTCACAGCAATTAAGATAAAGACTACAAATAGCTGAACATCTGTTCTGATCAGATTTGCCCTTGGAGTAAGAGGTTGTGCCAAAATTATTATTTTTTTTAAAATGGCACAAACTCGGATTTGAAGTTGAGAATTATGAATAAAGGGCTGTGAATTTGAGTGTTCCACATGGTATCTATATTGAAGTTAAATGCAATGATGCAATTTAATAAAGCGGCAATAAACAAGAAAGTAAATTTTTTAAATTATAAAAATAAAATGTTATAAAATAATTAGAATAAACCAAGTATATATTACCAACATATTTTTACAAAGTACATTACTTGAAAATAAGGTACCTGATAAACTTACAGTATTGAACCACAGAAAGACTTAATACTGCAATATTTTTGAAAGAATGTTTTTTGAGAATTCTAGAAAATGTCTATGCAAACCTTGAGAATTTTAATATAATTTGGTAAATAGATCATATTTTAGTACAGAACAACAAAGACACTAAATGGGTAAATCCCTTTTTGAATAAAAGTAAATATTAGTGGCAAATTGCAAAACTTTAAAGGCTTGATAAATTAAAAGATGGATAGACTGAATCCACGAACGATATCTCAGAAATCAGCTATTTATGGGTGCTAGAAGTAGATAGGGAAAATGAGCTATTCAAACAAGACCCTGAAGTCAATCTGAACAATGGAAAACATAGTCACACAATATTTAGACATTAGTAGATATCAGTCTAAATCTTAAAAACCATTTAAAATGTGTAAGTATTGATTATCATTTTTCAATGAATGTTAAAATGTCAATGCTATCAAAATACTTTTTTATTTTAAAGATCAGTTACAATGTCAAAATAAGCTAGAAGTTTAGGGGAGAAATTCCATGTGATTTAAACATGACAAATTAATAGAAAATAATAAAAAAGTAAAATTAATCCAGTAAGTATTAGAAAACAATTTATAGGTACAAATGACAAAGAAATATATTTAAATATTAAAGACTATATGCAATATTTTTATATGCTTATATAAGAATATTATTCAGCTTTTAAAAAGTGTAATCAAAACATTTGTAGGAAAATGACTAAGAATGTATAATATTAAGAAAGGTCAAAAAATCTCAGAAATAAAATAATTGCATATTGTCTCTTATGTATGGAATTTAACACATATATAATATATATAATAGATAAATATATATGCCCAATATGTGTGTGTGTATTAATTGGATCACACACACAAACACACACACACACACACACACACACACACACACACACACACACACACACATATATATATATTGAGCAAATATAAATGTGATTCCAGTATAACATGCAGAAAAGACAAAAGAAACACTAAATATTAATGAGTTGTGAGAGAAAATGTAAAATCTAATTGTATTTTTAATTTTGTTATTTTGGGAAAAGTTGGTAAAAAAAATAAAATAAAATGTACTAAATCCAATGTGAAGCTATATAGCTCCTGTTCCAAATGCCTATTTTATGTATATCAAAGTTAGCTGAAGTATGTAGTGTGTATGTTTGTGTGTGTGTATTAATTCGATCTCATTAATGAAGTTGCATGAACTATTTGACCTTCAAATTTTTATTTTAAAATTTAAGAAGAAAAATGCTGTTATTGGCATGAAAGAAATTTCATATGAGATGCCATTTTGCATTAATAAACTGTGAAGCATTTTGAAGTCTGAATATGACAGTTTAAGTGAGTACTAGAGAACTGTGAATTGGTATTGTTTTAAGGTAATTGCAAAATTATTAGTTACTACACAATATATAATAATCAGAATATCTATAGTATCAGAATAATCTACAACAAAGCAGTATCACTTATGAAACATAGTTTGTAAGACTTAAGTAAATGCATGAGAGAAAAATATTAAAAAGTTATTGTCGTAAAATTAGACAATCACAACATTAATATCCATTCATAGGAAATGAGTCTATTTGTTGACTTCACCTTGCTGATTAGATTCTCTAGGATCATTAACTATAGTCTCAATATCCTTTGCTTTACAGCTAGTACTCACTTACAAATGAGTGCATACCATGTTCATCTTTTTGGGTCTGTGTTATCTCATGATTTTTTTTCTAGTTTGAATAATTTGCATGCCAATTTGAAGATGTCATTGTTTTTTTACCACTAAGAAGTACTCCAATGTGTAAATGTGCCACATTTACTTTATCCATTCTTCAGTTGAGGGTTATCTAGGTTGTTTTCAGGTTCTGACTATTACAAATAATGCTGCTATAAACATAGTTGAGTAAATTTCCTTGTAGTATGATTGAGCATCTTTTGGGTATATGCCAAAATTGGTACTTCTGGGTTCTGAGGTAGGTTGATTCCCAATTTTCTGAGAAAATGCCATACTGATTTCAAGAGTGGTTATACAAGTTTGTATTTCCACCAGCATTAGAGGAGTGTTCCCCTTACTCCACATCCTTTCCAGCACAGCCTATCATTGGTGTTTTTGATTTTAGCCATTCTGACTGGTGTAATATGGTATCTCGGAGTCATTTTGATTTCCATTCCTTGTTGGCTAAGGATGTTGAGCATTTCCTTAAGTGTCTTTTGGCCATTTGAGATTCTTCTGTTGAGAATTATCTGATTTGTTCTGTGCCACATTATTTAATTGAATTATTTAGAATTTTGATGTCTAATTTCATAAGTTCTTTATATATCTTGGAGATCAGTCCTTTTTACCTTGTCTGACAGTCAGAGAGTTTGGAGACTGATAGGGATAATTGCACCTCATAACTCAACTCAGGAGAAGGTTGCCTGGCTCTTTTGAAATTAAGATAGCTCAGTGTTGTCCTGACAGGTGGTTAGGATATGCAAATGTACTTCTGCTCCTTCCTTCTTAACTATGAGGTCACCTAAGGAAGGGTGGTCATTTGTTACCTTCTATCCAGTTTACATTGGGAATAAAAGCTGTGGAAAAATAAATGCCAGTAAATCAGGGTCTGAGTAATCTGTAAAAAACCTGCCCGTACTATCTTATTGTATCTGTCTTGTTATTCTGTGTTCTTCATATCCTTTACTTGTATTTCTTTAATTCCCACACTCCTACCCAGGTAAGAGGTAATTTTGTCGAAGCCGGTCCTCGGCACTAGTCCTCTGTCTGATGTTGGTTTGTTGAAGATCTTTTCCCATTCAGTAGGCTTCCTTTTTGTCTTATTGACTGTGTCCTTCCCTTTACAGAAGCTTCTCAGTTTCAAGAGGTCCCACTTATTTATTGTTGCTCTCAGTGTCTGTGCTGCTAGTGTTATGTTTAGGAAGTTGTCTCCTGTGCCCATGCATTGAAAGCTACTTCCCACTTTCTCTTTTATCAGGTTAAGTGTGGCCAGATTTATATTGAAGTCTTTAATTCATTTGTACTTGAGTTTTATGCATGGGGATAGATATGGATCTATTTTCCTTTTTCTACATGTTTACAACCAGTTTCTACCAGCACCACGTGTTAAAGATGTTTTCTTTTTTCCATTGTATCATTTTAGTTTCTTTGTAAAATCAAGTGTTCATAGGTGTGTGGATTAATATCTAGGACTTCAGTTCGATTCCATCGTCCCACCTGCCTCTTTTTATGCCAATACTGAGCAGTTTTCATTACGATAGCTGTATAATAGAGCTTGATGTCAGGGATGGTGATGCCTCTAGAAGTTCCTTTACTCTACAAAATTGTTTTGGCTATCCTAGGTCTTTTGTTTTTCCATATGAAAGTGATTATGGTTCTTTGAAGTTCTGTAAAAAAATTGTGTTGGGATTTTGATGGGATTACATTGAATCTATTAATTGCTTTTGGTAGAATTGCCATTTTTATTATGTTGATTCTACCTATCCAAGAACATGGGAAATCTTTCCATTTTCTGGTATCTTTTCAATTTCTTTCTTCAAAGACTTAAAGTTCTTATTGAACAGATCTTTCATTTCTTTGGTTAGGGATAAGCCAAAATATTTTATGTTATTTGTGGCTGTTGTGAAGGTTGATGTTTCTCTGATTTTTTTCTCAGCTTCTTTATCATTTGTATATAGAAGGGATACTGATTTTTTCTTTTTTAGTTAATCTTGTATCTTGCCACATTACTGGAGGTATTTATTAGCTATAGAAGTACCCTGGTGGAGTTTTTGGGGTCACTTATATATACTAGCATACCATCTGCAAATAACGAAAATTTGACTTTCCAATTTGAATTTCCTTGATCTCCTTTTGTTTTCTTATTACTCTAGCCAGAACTTCAAGAACTATTTCAAGCTAGAAAACATCATTTTGAATGAGATAATCCAGATACAGAAAGACAATTATCACATGTACACACTCATAAGTGGATTTTAAACATAAAGCAAAGAAAACCAGCCCACAAATCACAATCCCAGAGAACCTAGACAACAATGAGGACCCTAAGAGAGACATACATAGATCTAATCTACAAAGGAGGTAGAAAAATAAAAGATCTACTGAGTAAATTTGGAGCATGGTGACCTTGGGGGAGGGCTGAAAGAGAGGGGAGAGATAGGAAGGGGACAGAGAAAAATGTAGAACTCAATAAAAATAAAATAAAATGAAATGAAATAAAAGAACTATGTCAAATAGTATGGAGAGAATTGACAACCTTGTCTTTTTCCTAATTTTAGTGGAATTGTTTTGAGTTTATCTCCATTTAATTTGATGATGGCTGTCAGCTTGCTGTATATTGTTTTTATTGTTTAGGTAAGTTCCTTGTATCTCTTATAACTCTGGGATCTTAATCATAAAAGGGTGTTGGATTTTGTCAAATGCTTTTTCAGCATCTAATGAGATAATCATATGGTTCCTTTCTTTCCGTTTATTTATATAATGGATTACTTTGCTAGATTTTCATATGTTGAACCTTCCCGGCCTCTTTGGGATGAAAGAAACTTGATCATGATGGGTGATTTTTTGATGTGTTCTTAGATTCAGTTTGTCAGTATTTTATTGAGTATTTTGCATCTATATTCATGAGTGATATTCATTTGTAATTCTTTTTCTTGGTTGAATCTTCATGTGGTTTCAGTATCAGGTTAACTGTAGCCTCATAAAAGAAGTTTGGAAATGTTCCTTCTGTTTCTAGTATGTGGAGCACTTTGAGGAGTATAGGTATTAGCTCTTCTTGGAAGTTCTGGTAGAATTCTGCACTGAAACCATCTGGCCCTGGGCTTTTGTTTGGTTGGGAGCATTTTGATGACTGCTTCTATTTCCTTGACATTTATAGGTCTATTTATATTGTTCAACTTGTCTTGATTTAATTTTGGTATGATGTTACTATCCAGAAAATTGTCTATTTCTTTAACATTTTCCAATTTTGTGGAGTACAGGTTTTTGAAGTATGACCTAATGCTTTTCTGGATTTCTTCAGTGTCTGTTATGTTCCACTTTTCATTTTTGATTTTGTTAATTTGGATATTCACTCTCTGCCTTTTGATTAGCTTGGATAAGGATTTCTCTATCTTGTTGATGTTCCCCCCCCCAAAAAAAAACAGATCTTTATTTTATTTTTCCTTTGTATTGTTTTCTTTGTTTCTATTTTATTGATTTCAGCCCTCAATTGGATTATTTCCTATCATCTGCTCCTCCTGGTTGAATCTGCTTCTTTTTGATCTAGAGCTTTCAGGTGTGCTGTTAAGTTACTAGTGTTACATTTCTCTCCTTTCTTCATGTGGGCTCCTAGTGCTCTTAGCACTGTTTTCATAGTGTCCCATAAGGTTGGGTACATTGTGCCTTCATTTTCATTGAGTTCTAGGAAGTCTTTAATTTCTTCCTTTTTTTTTTCATCTATAGTATCTTCAGCACCTGAGATACTTTCCTCCATCTCTTGTATTCTGTTGATTATCTTTGCCTCTGAAGATTCCATTCTTTTACCCAGATTTTCCATGTCTGGAATTCCCTCGGTTTGTTTTTCTTTATTGCCTATATTTCAGTCTTCAAGTTGTAGAGTGTTTGAACTGCTTGATTCACCAGTTAGATTGTTTTTTCTTCTTGGTTTTCTTGTTTTTTTTTTTTGAGATATTTATTTATTTCTTCCATTTTTTTGTTTTTGTTTTTTTCCTTCATTTCATTAGGGAAATTTTTCATTTCCTCTTTAAAGGACTCCATCATACTCATAAAATTATGTTTAAATTTGTTTTCTTCTGCTTCTTCTTGGTTAGTATGATTAATTCTTCCTGTTAGATGACCAACCACTGGGTTCTGGTGTTACTATGTTGATTTTTAGGTTGTTTGATGTATTCTTGCATCATTGCCTCCCCATCTCTTCCTTCAGTTGGTGCTGGCAGTATTTTACCTCCTGGTCCAATCCTTGCAGTAGCTGTCTGTGTCTTTGGGATCTGTTCATGGTTTGTTCTGTACTGTCACTGTTTGAGTCTCAGAGAGCCACTGAAGTCTCTCTTGGCCCTCTCTCTTGGTTTGCTCTCCTCTTCTGCTCTTGGTTCACTCTCTATTCCACTCTATGCAATCACAACTTGTGCTTCAGTGTTCCTTTCTTGGTCCTCTCTTGCTCCTCTCTCTTAGTCTACTCTGTTGTAGTAGGCTGTGTTTCAGAGTTCTACTGAGGTCGTGGGGGAATAAGAGGGTTTGTTAGTGGAGTGGGAATTGTGGCTTTCAAGGTACAAGTATATTTGAAATAATCCTAAATGGAATACAATGCAGCAATTATACTAAAATGAGTTCTTTATTCTTTAATATATTTAAAGCTGAAAAATAAAAAGTAAAATAAGTGTAAAGTATTCTAGAGAAATGTTTACACATCACATAGTGAATAACACTTATGAAGTTTAATGCATACAGAAAGAATAGAAATATATAAAAGACAGATTTATGTATATTAAGTATGGAAATAAAGTGGGTTGGAAAACTTAGAATAATTTCCTTACAATTCTTGTGGTGCAATGAATCATCATTGTTATTCTGAATATTTATTAATTTGCGCATTGATCATTATTCTAAGGAAAAATAAAATCAATAATATGTTCATGTGTGTGTGTTTGTATAATGCACATACACACACAAACATGTATGTATTTGTCAGCTTAAGAGGTTATATGGAATTTAAATGTGGGACCTGGGACATAAAAAAATCTGCAGAGCAGATCATATATTAGAGAGCAAAGGAAGGATGGGTATTATATTCTTGACTCCAAATTCAACCTAGAAGTATATTCTTTTCTCTTTGAGGAACCTCAGTGTTCTGATTTCATAGCTTCAGTGGATTGGACAAAATGTTCCCACAGTGTACACGGTGCTGTTTTCCTGAATGTGCTGATTTAAATGACCATCACATGCAAAAATTGCTTTCACAACAACATTCAGATGGGCCTTTATCCAAAAGTACAAATCATGATCAAGGCAAGTGCTGTCAAAAATCATGATGTCATTTTGTCTGTACTCAGAGAGGCCGTGCTTATGCGTGAAGTTCAGGATGACACATTATTTGCTTTCTCGTTTCCTTCAGCACCTTTATGCTTCCATTTCACTATCTATCCTACATGATAAACAAGAGAGAATTTTCTGATATTTTCATCTACATCTATTTTATTAAACCCTGAAGGGATATATCAAGAATTCAGTATTTCTGGGTTTTTTCGACATTATTGAGACTAATCATTATGTATACCTATATTTTTCACTAAACTGTAAACTTTTCAGCTATGTTTTTCCAGTTTTTTTTACATTGTTTTATTTTTTCCATTCAAAAACATAATTAAAGAAATAACATTTTTTCCTTTCTTCCCCTTCTCCCTGTCCCCTCCCGCTACCCTCCACCCCTCCTCCCTCTCCCTTCTTCCTTGAAAGAGGGCATGGTGCCCTGCCCTGTTGGAAGTCCAAGGCCCACCCCCTCCCTCCTGGCCTTGGAAGGAGTGCATTCAAAAAGACTCGGTTCTCAAAAAGATAATACATGCAGAAGAGATAGGTCCTGGTGTCATTGTTGTTGGGTTCTCCATCCGCCAACTTTCGCTGCCACATTCAGAGAGTCTGGTTTGATCATATGCTCATTCAGTCCCAGTCCAGCTGGATTGGTGCTCTCCCATTAGTTCAGGGACACTGTCTCAGTAGGTGGACCAGCCCCTCACGGTCCTAACTTCCTTTCTTATCTTCTCCCACCTTCTGCTCTTCAACTGCACCTTGGGGGCTCAATCCATTGCTCTGATGTGAATGTGGGTCTCTGTCTCTATCTCCATCCATCGGATGAAATTTCTATAATGGTAATCAAGATAATCATCAATGTGACTATGGTACA
>PVIU01022452.1:0-29311 GCA_004026605.1 Ondatra zibethicus
AATGTTTTGCTTGTGTGTATGTATCACATGTTACATGGTTCCCTCAGAAGCCAGAAGAGGGCATCAGACTCTCTGGAACTGGAGTTACAGAAGCTTGTGAGCTGCTGTGTGGGTATTGGTAGTTTTATCCAGGTTGTCTGGAAGAACAGCAAGTGCGCTTAATTGCTGAGTCTTCTCTCCAACCTCTCCATTCTTCTCAATCTCTTCTTCCAATGTTACTAGAAACCAAAAAATAAAAGAAACTACACGTATATGCACATTAAAATATAAACCCTTATTGAATGGAAGAACTGAAAACTTTAATTTCAATTAAATTGGAAACTAAGTTAATTGGATATTTATTTTCTTTGGCTTCACAAAATGTCGGCTTTAAAGGTATCCCTGTAAAGCTGTTGTGCTAGGAAATATATAATATATTCCAAAATACTAGAAGATGCTTGTTTTTCTTGTTTGTTTTCATATTTCTCTGCCAGTAGAATATCATTAATCATAAATCTATTACATATTTTCTTTTTTATTAATTTTTATTGATCTCTACATATTTCTCTGCTCCTTTCCCTGCCTTTCCCCTCCCCTTCAGCCCTCTCCCAAAGTCCTCATGCTCCCAATTTACTCAGGAGATCTTGTCTTTTTCTACTTCCCATGTATTTAGATCTATTGTATGTCTCTCTCAGTGTTCTCATTGTTGTCTAGGTTCTCTGGGGTTCTGATTTGTGGACTGGTTTTTCTTTGCTTTATGTTTAAAAACTACCTATGAGTAAGTACATGTGATAATATCCAAAGGATGCTCAGTCATGCCACAAGGACATGTGTTCAATTATGTTCATAGCAACATATTTTCTTTTAAGTGCATGATTTTTATTCACTCCAGCTAGTATAATAATGTGTATCTTCATACAAATCTGATTGTCTTTATGAATGTTACAGAGGAAAACACAGTTTAAGACTTTTTTGGTACCAAATTAGTTATGTTGATGTGCACATAAATGTGTGTGTGTGTGTGTGTGTGTGTGTGTGTGTGCATTTTTCACATCTGGTTATTAATGGCAGTTGCATTCAGCAAAGTGGCTACTAATATTGCTTTAGCAACTAAACATTGTTCAAACATGCATAGTACCCACCTAGACTATTATCTTAAATCCTGCTAGCTCTCATAGATTCAATTTTTTGTTTTAGAAAATTTAAAACAAGGTTCAGCTTTGATATGTTACTTGACTGAGGCTATTGTTGCAAAAGCCACACATTTGCATTATCCTACTGGCCTCAGGGTTGGAGATTATTCCTTCCACTCTTCCATCTACTGGTATTTGAGGCAAAGAATGGGTTCACTGGATGACAGTTTTGAACCTTGGTTGGATATATACACGCCAAGTAATACAAAATTTTCCATCTCTGAACATATTTGGAAAATAATCTGAAAGTATTGAGAACATAGATTTTAGGTTCACAAATAAAGCTTAATGGATTGGAGATTTCACAGAAAAGAAAAAAAAAGAAAGAAAAATGAACCTACTGATGACAATTGTATATACGCAAATTTGATTCATTTAAATTATCAGCACTACAAAATGAAAATTTTCATGCATATATACTTTCAGTTGGTCCAATTCTACTTTGCATTCCTTAATAAAAGTTCACAATTGTTTTATCAAGCATGAGTAATATCTGATTCTATCATCCACACTCCACAGACACATTTCTGCTCTTTTCTTAATTACAATTTTAAAAAGACATTCGTTAAGTTTAGTATTCAAAATAATATACAAAGCACCTTTAACAGCTCAGAATTTTAGTTACTTCTTTGCCCTCTTATTAATTTATAATGTGGAGTTTGATAATCCTTATTAAGTTTTCTCATTATTTATATAAATTACTGGAATAAAAATAATTGCCAAGTAGTTAGAAGTACATTAAGTGCAAGCACCAGCTTCTTACAATGATAGTTTATTTCCGTACATGAAATATAGATCTATTCCAAATGTTATTAAAACCAGGAAAAAATGTTTTAAGCTTGTTGAATTTTCTACCACATATCATTTCTCAGGATTTTCAAAAGAAATAGGCATATTATTATACTTATTTCGTAAAGATATGGAAATGTGTATGTATAGACATAAATTTTTTATTTCTAGCATCCTACTAATATTCTTAAATAGAATTTGAAAAGAAAACCTACTTTTAATTTTCTTTAAAAATGACCACATGTTGGCTATGTTTTATATATAAATAATGTTAAAAGTGGTATATTTAAAAGCAAATGTCAAGTATACCTATAAAACTACATAGAAAAATTTTATTCTTTCAAACCTGATGGATTTGTTTTATGTTCTGAAATGAGGATAGACTAATATTTTAGATATTCTCTGCCTCTACCACAGCTGCTACTGATAGTTTTACTTTGGGTCTTTTCACTGACTTTATTTTTTAAAGATTTACCTTTACTGTATATATTTATGTGTGTATCTATGCGTGGGTATGTAGATCTGAGTGCAGTTGTCTGTGAAACCCAGAAGAGAGTGGCAGATCTCCTGGAACTGGGGTTTGACTACTGTGAGCCTACCAGCCTGGGAATTGAACCTGGGTCTTTTGAAAGAGCAGAACATACTTTAACTGCTAAGCCATCTTTCCTATCCCAGGCTTAACTGTTTGAGTTCAGTCATTAACATGTTTCAAGTGTTCCCCAGTTCCAGCAGCCTGGGGAACTAAGAAGGTCTTTATCGAGATTGCCCAGCTATGTGGAGAAACTGGCCAAGACTAGAGTCAGAAAGACTTTTTGAGGCATAATTCTGTGGACTGGTTTCTCTCTTTTGACACTGTCAGAGAAGTGTGGACTTAATCCAAAGATATGAGGTCTGTGAGGTCTTAGTGAGCCCCAAAGCTATATTTTTAGAATGAAATATCTGATAAAAAGGGCAACTTTTTATCAGTACAAATGTAAAAATATCTCTATAGGATATAAAGTTCAATTAAAAAGAGGTTTGGAAAGATCTTAATTGTAGAAATATCAAAAACATGTCAAACAAAATAACATAACTTTATAGATAAAAACATATCTAGTAAAAAATAAGCTTATAGTAAATACAAAATTTGAAAAAATTGTCACAGCAATCCCACATAATTTCAGAGAATTGAGAGCAGCCTGCTAATATTCGTGAATCACTTCCATTTTACATTAAATATTGTGTGACTAAAAGTATTCTCCATCCTGCTAGTCCCTCTGGACTGGATTTTTTTTCACCCACATCAGTATTGTCTCTAAGCATTTGTACCAACTTACTATATATGAAGAATAATATTTTAAGAAAGGATATTAGCAATTCCCAGGTAGGTGTTCACGCCTTATTAACAGCCATAACAGTATGCCACTCATGCAGGGAATATGCAGAGATTTATCTTCTCAGTAATGTGTTCAATTGGGGCTGTGATGTGAGAGACATGGACTAATACACCCTGTCTCTTCTCTCATTAGAGCTGGGACTCTATCAGAAGATAAATTGGTTTTGTGGCCTCATCTAGGTACGATGCCTTCCTTTACCAACTTATTATCAGTTTCTATTTCAAGCTGGGACCCGTGATGATGCTGTATCCAACATTGTTTCTGTAACAGCAGAGAATGGGATGATAGGAATGTGAATGCTTGAACCAAACTAATGGACAAAAAAAATTATTTCTTTAACATCTTAGGAACTCGGAAAGATGGTCAACCGGTCACCTTCTTCCTTTTAACAAAATTCTGGATATAATTATGGAGACAACAAAACAGCATTATAAACAATCACTTTCACACCTTTTCACTTCACTTTTGTAACAGAATATTGAAATAAAAATGTGTTTGCTTTCAAAATTGCAAGAAATACATGGCTTTCCAGGCATCCAGAAAAAAAACCCCATAACTATTGGTATTTAAGGTGTTTTCTTCTGATGCCCTGTGCACTACATATTTTCTACTTTTAAGATAATGGCCTGACCCAAACAGCATCAAAGATACAACCAAAAATTAATTTTAAAAAGGCTTCCTTTAATTTTATAACAGTCTCTGGTAGTTATACTATCTTAGACAGTGCATTCTTGAAATCCACCCTTTTCTCTATGCACTCACTTACTCTCATAAAGAACCCTGCCTTTTCACCATGCTGTAAAACACCTCTTCTCTCCATCATCATCAAGAGCATTCTTCTTCCTTTACAGTTTCTCCATGGACTCCCGATTCTCTACTAGTACAATAAGACAGACTATATTGTAGTGAATTAGGACCATAGAAAGAAGAAAATTAGTCAAAAGAAATAATAAAATAAACTGAGGGAGAGAACAGATGAAAAACTTAGCAATATCACAGTGTTCCCAAGATCTTATTTTCTTTGTCAGTCAAAGAAAACAATCAATAGGATGTCAACAACACTAATTCAATTGCTATGCTTATGGTTAGGTCATCAATTAAGTAAATTATAAATCATTCATTTAAGGAATCTAATATAACAATTTAACATCATGTAGTTGAAGAATAATCCACGGCATCAGAAGAGTCTAAGTATAAAATGGAACAGTAGAAAATCTATGTCAATTATGACAATATTTTTATAGGGATAAAAAGCATCATATGCTAAAACTGCTTGATGGAGGAATCTCTGCCTCAGTGACTAATACACATGGGTTGTTTTTAATTTGTAAAAGCATTTTTAAATTTTTTGGCTATAAAATTTTATTTTATTTTGTTTAGTGAAGTTGGATGTTTTCTGTAATTTTTTTTATTTCAATGACAAGGTGAGAAGGGTGTCTCATGAATATTCAGTTACTTATTTAATTGTATGCCTCAGAATTTATTGAATATATACAAACAATGCTCTATATCCATAGTCCTGCCTTTGCGGGATCAAACCAGTGTGGATTGAAAATATTCTGAAAGAATTGTAGCTGTATATGCCAACATATGTATTCATTTTTTAATTTTCATAATCTCTGAAAAATGCAGTATGATATTTATTTCTATAATATTTATATTACATTAGCTTTGATAAATAACTTAGAGATAATTTCAAATATATGGGAGGATGTCTATAGGTTCTTTGCAAATATGATACCATTTTTTGTAAGAAGCTTAAACATATATAAATTGGGGAATTCTTTGGAATTCCTATAACCAACCCCCCAGAAAGGGAATTATTTTATATGCTTTTAATTGTATGAACAAGTTTAAAATACAGATGTTATAAGTAGTTTTTTTTTTTAATCATGCCGACTAAAATATCTGAACAGATGACTACAGAAAAGAAAGATTTATTTTGGATCTAGGTTCCATAGGACTGGGCCTCTGGTATAGCCCCATGTACTGTAGAACATAAGGTAATGGGAAGATATGGGAAGCAAATTATTCACTTCATACCCAACTGGAAAGCCGGGGGGGGGAAATGGGGTCAAGAAGATACTAGGAAAAAATAACCCAAGGGTGTGTTTCCATTAGCCTAATCAAAGTAGTTCTCAATCAGGCCAAGCAAGTAAAAGTAGAGATTAGGTGCCACAGATGTTTTAAATTTTCATGAATTTAACCCAATTGATCTTTCTCTTTCTTTTGAAAGATAATTTTTAAAATTTCCCCCTTTTATTGAAAATAGATGTTTTTCTCCTACAATATATCCTGATTATAGTTTCCATTCTCACTACTCCTCCCAGTTTCTCTCTACCTCTGGACTCCTCCAGATCCACTCCCTTACTGTCTCTCATTAGAAAAAAGATAGACTTCTAAGAGATAAGAACCAAATCAAATAAAACAAACATAATGGGATAAATTTAAAACTACCATATCAAAGTTGGAGAAGGAAAATCAAAAGAAGAAAAAGAGCCAATAGAAGTCACAAGCAATAGAGACATACTCATTCACACCCTTGGGAGTCCAATAAAAACATTAAATTGAAAGCTATATATATTGATGTGGGATTCCCCTCTGCATATCACTAGTTAATAAAAAAGCTACTTTTGGCCAATGGCTTAATATATAGCCAGTCTGGAAAAGATAAATAGAGGAGTAGGCAGAGTCAATGAGACACCCTGTAGCCTCCACTGGAGGAGATAGACCTAGAAATATTGCCATAGGCCATGACCTAGTGATGATGCACAGATTAATATAGATGGATTGATTTAAGATGTAAGAGCTAGCTAGAAATACACTTAGGCTATTGGCCAAACAGTACTGCAATTAATACAGATTTCTGTGTGATTATTTTGGGAGTCTGGGAAGTCAGGAAACAATGAAGTAGCCTGTGCCAACATTATACATTTAGAAACTGGGTGCATACAAAACTTGTAGGATAAATCAACTAATGTCTGATTTGACTAAAGCCCATTCCACATGATAGAACCCATATCTGACACTGCTTGGGAAACCAAGAACCAGAGACCAGAGAGCCCAAAGACCTAGGCTAAAGCCAAAAGTCATTTTTATTTTTAGTCTTTGGCAGTTTCATGCAACCTGTTTGGATTCTATTTGCCCCTTCTCCAACGGTTTCCCAGAGCCATCCTCTTCATCATTGCTTCCTACCCATCCAACTTGGAGTTTCAGTTTTTATTTCAAAACCACTGAGACCAATTTCTGTTGCCTGACTACTCTCAGGCATGGAGCCTGCCATGGAGAATGGCCCGTCTAACAGTGTCACACAATTAAATAATATTTGCTTTCCCTATCCCAAGTGTTATCAGATGTCATTAGCTCCTCAGCTGGTGGTTGGATTTCTTGATCACCTCCATGCTTCTGTGCTTGGATTTTGTCTGGCTTGTGCTTGCACAGGTCTTGTAAATGCTGTCACACTGACTGTGAGTCCATATGTACAGCTGCTCTGTTGTGTTTACCTGTTGTGTTTACAAAATACTGTGTCCTTGAAGTAATCTGCCCCTTCCAGCTATTACAATCTCACTCACCACCACATTTGAGAAGATCCCTAAACCTTTGGGTAAAGTTCTGAAGTAACCAAGATAGTAGACTATAATGTTTGGATATCATTGATGGTCTCTGTGACCACCAGGGTCAGCAGGTTAATAATCTACTTGATTCAAGAAGGAAACACAGTGCAATATGACTTAATTAGATGGTGGTGGTTGATAGTTCTAGATTCTGACAGTGGACACTTTACTGTAAGCATCTTTAAGTACAGTACAATTTGGAAAAGCTTTTTGGTGATATACTTTCCTAAGTGCATAAGGAGACATAATTACATTGATACTCATTTCAAAGTACGTATTATTTCTTCCATGAAGATGAGTTCTAGAGATAGGCTACTTGTATTATCTTAAGGTCCTTGGTGAGGCTATGGTGTGGCCTCGATCATACAGTTAACTATTGGCCACGTCTGGTCCCAGGTGTAGAAGCTTGGGAAAGCTCCTGGCTATAGTGCAAAGGTCATCAAAGCTATTAACCACCTCCATTCCCAGCCTTCTGAGTGGAAATACAGGTTTTACATCTCTCCTGTTGAAGAGACAATCATGTGTTTTTAATATTCCTGGTTTCCCTGGTTCTTATCTGTGAACACAAGAACCTTTGAGCTCCCATCACGTATTTATTATTTTTACCCTCTATACATTAAATTATTATTACATTCATTGCATATTCTGAGAGTTTAACAAAATACGTAAAGGTTTCAATGTTGATATTTTTTGTTGTTTAGTTTGCTTGAATGTTGTTTAAAGACAAGGTTTGCAAAAGAATTTAATATTTGTCATTCTTAACTGTTATTAGTTATACTGGATTTTACGTATTCCATTCTTAATGTACATTTGTTGATATTAATCTTATATATCATTTTGATAGTATTAAATTTAATCTTTTACCATGGAAGAAAGCATCCTTTTAATTATAACTTAAAATATCTTTGTTATTCTTACATTCTCTTCATGTAACTTTCCAAAGTTATAAAAATTCCCCATTTGGAATTGTGTCAGATTAAGTCTCTAATTTAATTTGAAATCTCAGTTTAACTGCTTGCTAGCTCACACTGTTAGGGGCACCACAGGCATAGGATGAACTGACAATACCTGAGTTCCAAGGCACTGGTGACAAATGCTTTGTCTTCACAGAGTCATAGAAAGAGAGCAGGATATATATTAGCTGCTGATGATATCAGAAAAATAAATCATTCTATAGATTGAAGACATTAACTAGGTAACAACAAACTTCAGACAGACACTTTAAAATCTTTACTGGGATAAATCAATAGATATACTTTTGAAAAAACATAGCTACTTGTTATACATTGAAAATATGTTTTAATTTTAAGAAGTCTTATTGAAATAATATCATGAAACCTAAGATAGAAATCATTTTATGTATGATGATATGTCTTACACATGGCATGTATTGTATGCATGTATTTGAATTTTAATTTACTATAAATAAAAAAGAAACACATGATTTTCATGTATAGAAAATCAGTTCTTTGCTACTGTGTTATCAGGTGTGCCTATATCCCTGCTTCGAAACTATTTTGTTGTTGGTCATGTTCTGGAGAGAAAAAAAAAAAACAAATCAATATAAAAAATAGAGATATAATCACTCAAGGAGTAGATCCACTTTATCTTTTGGATAGGAAGATAGTATCAGCATGTCTGTGGATAATTTTAGCCTTTCTTCAAAGAATGTATTGGTAAAAGTGTAGCCCTCAATTGAGATTTTTCTGATTGCAGTACGTATGTTTCTGTGTCATCTTGGTATTGCCCATTATTTCTGGAAATACACTTTTAAAATAAGGTTTCATTATAGTTTTCATTTCTCTCAAACTTAATTTTATTTTTCTATTTACTTTCATAGACACTCCAGAATCAACAAGATAAGATTCTCAATAATTGCTTGCATTGCTCAGGCAGTTGAAATTGCTTTTATTGACAATGCCATTGTATGTAGTTTTTGTTGTTCATTAAATGTTCTAAAATTTTCATTAATAAAAAATTAAGTACTTATCATTAAAAGAACCCATTTCAAATGTATTATACTTTCTGAGTCACAGAGTTGACAAAAATTACTAGTAAGTGAAAGAAAAGTGTTTTTGTTGTTGTTGTTGTTTTGTTTTTAAAAATTTCTGGAGAAAAATTACGTATCTAATTTTTAATCAATAGCTAAAGGAAAATTTTCTCTCCTCTAACACATGTATTCATCTTTAATTTCCCTCACATCTTTTCTACAAAAATAAACATGAAAGTTGAGAAGAAACACTTCTTTTAATAGAGAGTAAGATAAGCCCTAATGTCTGTGGATATTCTAAATGAAACATAAACATATATTTGAAACTTAAATGCTAATACCTGCAATAAGAGAAAACATGCAATGTTTGTCTTTCTGGGTCTGGGGTACCTCATTAGATAGGTCATGGGCTCTATGGGAAAAGATACCTTTATGATTCTGCTAAAAGAACATAGTAATGAAATGACTTATAATGACATATTGATATACCCTTTAATCAGTGTACTTCTCAACCCTCAGTAGAGAAGCTTCTAGTGGTAGATGGTAATTAACCCGGGCACACACAGCTGGACAATGTGCAGAGCTTGAGGGAGTCTGAAACACGCAAGCCTAAAATGTCTTCATTACACCCCCCTCTTCAAGGCTCAGAAGAAGCAGTGGAGAATTGTAAGAAGCAGAAGCAGTGGACAATGCCAAGGGAACAGTGTTTTCCAGACACGACAGGGCTGATGCACATCAGAACTCAGAGCAACTATGGCAGCATGCACAGGACCTGCACAGGTTCAAGTTCAAGAAATCCCAAGAATGGAAAAGGGGAAGTAGCAGGAACAAGGTTCCACTTCTTAGCAAGAAACTCTTCTCCATTGATAGATTCTGGGAGAGGGAAAAATCAGTTTCCTTCAAAGGATCATATTGGTATATCAGCTGCAAACCAAGGCAGGCCTCACGATCAGGAATAGTTGCCTAAAACAAAATGGACTCCATGTTTCTTCTTTTATGCTTTCCCCCCTTTTTATTGAAAATAGACTTTTTTCACTCAATAAATTCTTAATATGATTTCAGCTTTCTCTACTCTTCCCAGTCCTACAACCTCCCCTCTCATCTGCTTCCACACCTTTTATGGCTCTTGTTAGAAAATAAACAGGCATCTAAAGAATAATAATAAAAGAAAACACAATAAGATAAACAAAAATAAAAAATAACATACAGAACAGACAAGCAAGATAAAGAGTCAAAGTAAAAGCATAAGAAAAACATATAGACTCAGAGGCATATGTTAGCAGGCAATGGGATCTCATAACATATAAAACCAGGAGGCATATTATATAATCAAAGGACCTTCAATATTTAAAAAAAGGCTCTGGCAAAATTATGATACAGAGACTCTCCAAAGATACTACTGACTTTGTTTTTTCATGATCATTTATTGCTGGATATTTGTCTTGCCCTCAAAACTAGTTTGTTTCTTCAGTGAGACTCTCTAGAAAAAAAAACTGAATTTTCATTTGCAAGTGGCTATCAACTGGGGATAGCTTCTGGGTTAGGGATGAGAACTTGTGTCCACTTCTTTCTGCTCTAGTACCCTACCTGGTGCAGGCTCAGGTGGGCTCTGAACATATTTCCACAGTCAATATGAGGTTGTATATGCACTAGCCCTGTTGTTCCTTGGTGTCATTAATCGCCTCGGGATCTTAAATTTTTCATAAGAAACAGGCTAATAGTCCTATATGCATTGTAATTCAGCAAAAATTCTGCTTTGAATTCTTTCCTATTTTGTGTAAAAGTCAATTCTTAAGTGTACCTTTTATTCTGAAAAATGAATACTTTAAATATAACCTAGATTAGGCTTCTAAGAGCTCATTTTCTTCTTTATCAGACTATTTCTATATATATATTTGAATTAATCTTATGGTAGTAAATATATTGAAGCTTGAGAAAGTTAGTATGAAAATATCTCTGTATTTCTTACGTATGTTCTTAGAAAACTCATACATAAACAAAGAGGCAAGGAAACTGGTGGGTAGAGGAGATAGTTTAATTTTTTGCTTTACTAAAATATATAACTAACTGAAATGTGCTTTCAGTACTGAACTGTATTTATATATTTAAGGCAGTCTTACATAATTCACAGGCTTTTCCAAGCAAAAGAAACATGATTTAGATAGAACATGAACAGGTACATGTCAAGAGATTAAAAGAAAGAACAGGTTGGGGAGCATGCTCAGTTTCCAGATATAGCAAAGAGGATTGAATTAAGGAGTGATAAGGGAGCTCTACTACTGTGTGTTCCTCTAAGCCCATACACAAAACAAACAGCAGTAATGACCACTCTAACAGGGTTCAGCTTGTTCACTTTACGATGTGTCTATAAGTCACTCAATTCCAGATGGTCCAAGACTGGTTGTCCAAGCAGATTCTGAGGAGTTTTGGCTTCTAGTTTCTTCATTTAGAACCTGGGCAAACTCAGGATCACAAAAAGCAGACTTAACCTTCTTTAAAATAGTGGAAGCTGCCATCAAGTTCATCTAGAATTTTCCTTTATTAGTCAACATTTGGTCATGTTTACTATTTCTGTCTAATATTGGAAGCTTTGTGCCTTTTAATAACTCATCAAAATGAGATATGTGGACTGCTTTCTCTTTATTTAGAAAGAGTTTTCTTTCTCCTTTTATCACCTACTTGTTTCCTTCCTTCCCTACATTTGTAGATATGTGTGTGTCTCTCTCTCTCTGTGTATAATGTTCCTCTTTATTGTATTTCAAATAAATGCTAGTTAAGTAGGAGGAAAATTGTGAACTGGGTATATTTTCTGCATAATATCTTTTTGGATTGTTTGGAAGTTTTTCTGGGGTGCTTTTTCTTTGATTCTAGTATGCCTTTATCCGTATACGTATTTGTACATAAATTAACTGAGAATGGAGAAGATTGTACTACGCAAATGATCATCAAACACAGCATAAAATCCTTAAGAAAATCAAGGAATGGAGAAAAATCAAAGAAATCTGGAAGATAAATCTGTACATTTTCTTTTCAGGCAAGTGAAATAATGTGATTGACTCCTATGCCCACTGGGCTCATTGTTATGAAATACACAGACAAACCCCCACGTCCATTTTGAAGAAATGAGACATGTCTTTTTCTGTTTATTAGTGTACACATTTCAAATACTATTTTGCATTTTCTGTTCATTCTTTGTGTTTGTATATTACTGTGTCAAGAGTATGCACACAATTTCAAAGGCAGTGCTTATTATGTTCTCTGTGGAAGTTCAAATTAAGCATGGGCTTAGACCCAGTGGAATTTATCACAATGCTTTTCTTTTCTTGTAAAATCATTACCCCATTAGTCCACAGATTAATACTCTAAGTCCAATTCATGAGAGTGTTCCCATGTGCAGTTGATAGTATTCTGCTGTGTGTTAAATAACACTTCTTACTCTTGCTGATACATTACTCAAATAGCTGCATTTAGATGATCTCACTATGGAGCCACCCACTTATAAGGAACAGTCAAAATTTATGTGTGATTGCATAGAGTGAATAATATAGTACTTCAATTCATGGTCATAATTGCTATTTGATTTTTGCTTTCCTACAACTTCATTATTCAAATTCACTGCCTGCTAGTATTTTTTCTTTTCTGTTGTCTTTTTTTCTCCCTTACAAAGATTATTTATTGTGAAATAGAAATACTATTAATTTTAAGGAATATATGGATTTGAGATTATGTGAAATTTAGAGCTTTACATAAAATCAGGTAGAGTGGGTTTATTTCAAAATAATTTTGTCTTATTTTTCATAATTACCTTTTGAAGAGGATGGAGGTAATTATAAATAAAGTAACTATTGCTTACTTTTTTGCCCACATTTTAAAATCTCTTTACCTTTTTCTGATATACGCTTTATGCAGATAGAAGTATAGATGGAAAGGCCAATTTTGGGTGCTACTGCAAAAGGACTCATGTTTTTAAATATATAATTTTTATTGAAAAAAATTTATACAATATATTCTGCTCATCATTTTCTCTACCTCATGTTCACCCCTATACTCCCTGTCTCCTCACTTGCCCAACTCCAACCAAGTGGCTGGAGTTTTTCTTCTCACTTTTTAGAAAACAAACAGTTATGAAATAGTCTATGTAGCCAGAGTGGTTGATAAACAGACTACTGGTGAGGGGAGAGTCTCCTCCCAAAAGAGGAAATAGAACAAATAGTTATAGAGGGACAGAGGAGAGACTGGAGCTGGTATATTGAATTGGGAGGAGGAAGAAAGAAAGGGATAAGGAAGGGGATACCAGGAGGAACAACTAACACTAAGGTCCATTTGAGGGGACTAAGGTCCATAAAAGAACACCCTGTAGTGGCTTCTTAAAAGAAATACGTAAATGAAAGTAATCTAAGTGTTACCATCAAGTAACAGGGAGATAATTTGGTGACTCATCAATTTTAAAAGATAAGTGAGAGTAAGTGGCATGGCTGGATGGTGTGCCTTGTGCTCACAATGTGTGAGGGCCTGATTAAGTTCCTTGTACCTAAATAAAATAAAATAATTGGCAGGAATGAGAAAAAACATTTAGGGGAAAACAACCATCCTCTAGAGTTAGATTTAGTGAACTAACTGCTGGTATTGAATAAAAAGTGATCTTCTCCTAGTAACTATTTTTATGTAATTCTCTTAGAAATATTATTGATAATCATTTCTTTCTTTCTAACAACTTCTTGCCCAAGAAATCTCATTGTATCCAGGTGTTACAGAACATTAGGTGAGGCTTTAAAGGATCACAGCTGCATATTTCATTTCTCATCACCCAGTGTTAATTTGTTAGTGAGGTTTCCATCTGTTACTACTTACAATGGGAAGTTCTATCACTTACGCAGTTTATAAAATAAGAAGAGATGACATAAAATAGGAGAGTATTGGACTGATGTCATGAAACAGGGTTTCTTTTGATCATTAGGTGGCAGTCTGAATGTCTATAAGCTGCTCTTACTCTGTGCATACAAAAAGAAAAAAAATCATTTGGATCAAAAAAGAAGTCTTAGTGTTTCCCATTAACAAAAAGTAAAATTTAACTTTCATGAGCTTGTCAATCCTTCATTCTTGGATTCAGTGTCTGTTAAGATGAAGGTATTGAAAGCAGAATAGTAAGTCTAATGATACATCTGTGATATCTTTATTTTATGGAGACTATCATCCATTCAAATTTTATAATATATTGATTTATGTACAAATTCTAATTTATTTCTGAACATCTCTGAAACGCCCCTTTATTTAGTAGGTTGAGCCGAATGTGTGGTATACCCGATTGAAGAAGAGCATGCCAATATCTTCATTTCAACTCTGTACAAACAGAATGTAAAGCAAAACTTAACAGATTTAATCTTTGTAAATTCAGTAAAAACAACCAATTATATATCTCATAAATGTTCTTCATTAATAATATCTAATGTGTAGGTGGTAGATATGAATTGAATTCAGCAAGACAAAACAAGAAGTTTAGGAAAAAGACATTTCCATTGGGTGAAACCTGATTAATTGTAGTAAGAGGAGCAGGCTGTGTCCCAGTCACCCAGCTAGCTTACACTCGAAATAACCACACAGAAATTATACTAATTAAATTACTCCCTGGCCCATTATATCTAGCCGCTTTTTGGCCAACTCTCACATCTAATCTAACCCATTTCTACCAATCTGTGTAACACCACGAGGTCGTGGCTTACCGGGAAAGATCCTAACCAGTGTCAGTCTCAGACAGGAGCTTCATGGAGTCTACCACACTGTCTTCTTCCCAGCATTCAGTTCTCTTTTCCCCCACCTATCTAAGTTCTGCCCTATCAAAAGGCCAAGGCAGTTTCTTTATTCAACCAATGAAAGCAACACAAATACAGAAGGACCTCCTACACCAATTTGTTACATTTAGTGTCTATATAGCTCTGAAACATTTGTGCCATAATAAGATGTTTCAACATGATATTCTGCCTCTAGTAGAGAACTATTGGTAATTAGCTTCTGGGATTCTGGGAAAGAAAAGATCAGTTCTTTTCTAAGAGTGTAGTCCTGATATGTTGATCACACTCTAAGGAAAGTGCTCATATCCAAGAATATTTGTGCAACACAAATAGACCTTCATACAAAATGAAAAGAGAATACAGTGCTGGTTGGTAGGAAGGATAAATATCATCAAATCATAAATAAAAATCCAAATAACTAGTAATATGTATGCCCCACTCCTCTCTGTGTGTGAGAGTGGTGGTGTGTATATGTGTGTTTGTGTGTGTGTGTGTGTGATAGAGAGAGAGAGAGAGAGAGAGAGAGATGGGTTTAATCCTTTAATCCCTAGTGTATGTGGGTATGTGATAGGATTAGTCCCTATCTTAATTATTTATAACTTAAGGAAAAGTTATAAATGAGAGTAACCAAGTATCACAACAATAAATTAAGAAGTTTTATATCATTAAAAATTTACATGAAATCAATATGTAGATATATAAACTAATATTGTTTTTTGGCTTTGAAATCTAAACTAATAGCCTGCATATTTTTCATTCTGTTAACCTTTGTCATGCAGTTCTTAATATTTATAAAATTGGTTGTCTAAACAAAAAAATTGTGCTGTGTATTTTTGCACGCATATATTTGCGTGTTTGGTTATTTAGTTGTATTCAAATTTTGCTTTTCCAAGTATATTCTGATATCTCTGATCACAATGACCATGCATTTTGCTTTGTCCCATGCTCTTTATTTCTTTCTACAATATTTGATGTGATAGGTCATTATTTACATTTCACATTATCATTGTATTTCCAGTTAACTTGTCTTAAAGATTATTAGTATATTCCATGTATGCTATCTTCCTTTTATTCCTCAAATGTACATCCTGCTTCTATTTTTCTTTTGAACATTTTTGGAGAGAACCTTCAGATTAAGGAAACACTGTAAGTGAAAGCACAGAACTTGTGTGGATGAGGAACAGAAAGAAGCCTGTATTTTTTGTCTTTCCTGGTCCTTATACTAGAATTATGTCAGATAACATAATTTCTATTGTATTTTTCCAACACTAAGATTACAGTAGCTAATCTTGGGAAACCACAACCTTCCTTATTTTTTAACCTAAACACAATATTTACATTGCTTAATCCACCTTATTAATAACTATTTGAATTGTCTAAAAACTTCTTTTTGTTAGTAGGGTCACTATTATAATGTATGACATATTTTTACTAATACTCAGATACTTAACATTATAAGTAGATGCTGAGGTCTTAGTATATGGAATGAGTTTCCACAGCATCCTTTCGAATCTGGCTAAAATGGAATAATTGGACTGTATTTTCTCTGTTGCATTAAAAAATCTAAAACAAAGCAAAAAAACCTGAAGAATGAAAGAAGGTGGGAAGGATGTTAGGTGGGGAGAGGTCTTCAGATTGTGGCCACAGAGAAACAACAACGATTCCTCAGGAAACAAGATTATCAACAAGATAATCTAGATTTGTTCTAGATTTGCTGTACCTCTTAGCTGGAAGCATATCCACATTGTGGTTCATGGATGCAAACTCCAGAATCATTGGTATTTATGAGATAAGGAGACAACTAAGACTTCAGGATGGCCAAAGGGACAAAAACAGAACTGAATTCTGGGAGAAAGAAAGCAGATTCAGAGAGCGGCCATGGAGCTGCCAGAGTCAGACATGCTGAATCTTTCTCAGTAAGCCACAACCTCATGGTGAACACAGATTTAATAGAAATGGGTTAAATCAAGATGTGAGAGTTAGCCAATAGGAGGCTAGAGCTAATGGTCAAGCAGTGTTTTAATTAATACAGTTTCTGTGTGATTATTTTGGGTGTAAGCTAGCTGGGTGTCAGGGAGGGAACAAAGGGACACCCTCCTCCTGTAACAGAAAGTGAATTGTAAGACAGTTGCACATTCTCCCCACTGAACTTGATTACAAATTTTGATCCTCTCTGATTTCCATATATTGCTCACACTAGAATTAGATAACATTCTAAATAGTATTCTTAAAAGGTCCGTATAGTCACCATTTCTTATGCCCTTAACCTTGTGATTCTTTAATTTTATCTAAATTTGACTAGGGTTTAGGCTTAGCTCAATTCATATTTTTTTTAAATGCCATTACTCAAAATGAGGCATTCCTATGAAGTTCTAGTACTTATTGTCTGAACCTGTAGTTTAAAGATAGATATATACAATTTCCTTGGTGTAGGAGGTCCTTCTTTCTATGTGTTGGTTATATTGGTTAATGAATAAAACTGCCTTGGCCTGATAGAGGCAGAACTTAGGTAGGCAGGGAAGACAGAACTGAATTCAGAGAGGAAAAAAGGAGAGAGAGAGACAACATGGAGCCACCAGAGTCAGACATGCTGAATCTTTCCCGGTAAGCCACTGCCACATGGCAATATACAGATTAATAGAAATAGGTTAAATCAAGATGTGAGAGTTAGCCAATAAGAGACTAGAGATAATAGGCCAAGCAGTGATTTAATTAATACAATTTCTGTGTGGTTACTTCAGGACTAAGCTAGCCAGGCAGCCAGGACAAACAAGCAGGCCCTCCTTGCAACATTTCCTAATGGTTTTAGTGGTATGTTACTGCTTATAACTTTTATTCAATTTGTTCTTTGCTAAATTCACCCATGAATTTGGTACGTTATAGTTACTCTTTCCTCACCTTCTTCTACTCCTGTCAAACATCCCTTCCTCCATACAAGTACCTTTTTCACATTCAAGTCTTCATTTTTGGAGATTATAAAGATATGAATTGGTGATAAAGTACTTTTCTAGAATGCACAGGACCCTAGGTTCAACTACCAAAGCCATATACAGAGACACACAATTAACTTTATAAGAAGTAGGAGAAAAATTAGCATGTTGAATTATTACATCATATGCCAAAAATGTAATGTCTAGTTGCCATCAGAAATTTGAAGACACACCATAATAGACATAGTCACCTATAATCACTCGTATCTGACATCTTGAGTTTTACAGGTTATTGCTTAGACAACAGACATTGCTATTTTTCTCTGAACCTGTCAGAATAAACAAACTACTCTTGGTTTTAATATTTCATTTGATTCCTCTGAAGACACTTTTATTGATATTTTAATTTAAGTTGCTTTTTTATTTTCAAATACTTGAGTTATATTACCTAGAGTGTGTGAAGGGAATATATTATTCTTTCTGAAATACAAATGATGCATTTTTTCATTGAATAAACCAATAATATAAATAAAATTTTGAATCCACTTTGAGATTTTACTGATTTATAAACTAAATGCAACTTAATTAAGTTTTATATAGCTCAGTTTATCTATATGCCAAGTGGAAGCAGATTATTTGCCTTACAGTTTTTAGCATGTGAATGCGATTGCATTTCATAAAATGATTTGTAGGAAAAATGATATGTAATATAAGTTTCTTGTGTTACCATGGATCAGTTTTAAATGGTGAAATACTTCACTGTAATAGTAAATTTCCATTCTTAAAATTAATAGATCAAGTAATGAGTTACATGGAAGACATCATATAGTAACGGTTTGCCAGGATGGTGCACATGGTGCTGGACTTGTAGCTTCAGAGTTGGCCACAAGTTACTACAGTGTTGTGACCCCAATGAATGTGTTACTCTATCTCAACACCACTGTCACAGTGAGTTTTATCCATATGTGCTATCCTCATTTTGTTAACATTTGGCTGCTGACAATAAAGAGGCTCCTGTGTATGTATTGCTGGACTAAGCAGAAACCACATGCCATGACAAATACAGTGTACTATACTTAGTTAGCAACTCCTGCAGCTGAGAAGTCTTATTGTGCAGAACAAACCACTTCTTTTCCAAGGTCAGGGGCTGAGTAGCTCTTTGACAGAGCTGGAACTGTGTGCTTCCCCCAAAGTAGCAAGAATCAAGTAGTCCTTCACTTTTATGTCAACTGTACAAGTCTGTGCAATCCTTTTTGATTTCTGCAGCATATAGCAGTTTAAGGCATTCATCTGAAGCTAAAGCTAGATGATCATCCCTTAGGTTTCTTGAAATGAGGTAGATGTCATTTAAATTCCATTTTTAACATCTGGCAGTAAGTTTCAGAACTATTTTAACACAAACCTGCCAATATCAAAGTTGTCTTGAATGGCTTTGGAAAGCATGGTGAGGCCAAATTAGAATTCAAGTAGAGGACACCTTCAAACACTAAACTATAACATGAAGTAAAATTTTGATTGAATATTTACTACTATTCATGTTTGTTGGGTTAAAGGAATTTAATATCAGTTTTTTCTCGCTTTGACCAAAGACAGAAAAGAAAGTTTCAGTGTATCAGGAACAATGACAGTTTTAGCTGAAAAAAATAGATTAAGTTGTCAGAAAATCCACCCAATTGTTGTGTTTCATATACCTATTCCATGCACACTATAAAATCTTAAAGCATCTTAAAATTTAGCACTAAAATTCTAAATGTCATACTATTTGGAAAAGGAAACAAATTTTTTATGTCAACAAGTTTCCTAAAATTAAAAATTTGAGAGGATGGGTAATTTTAATTACCAGCTAATGCAATGATAACATTTTTAATATTTCAGAGTTATTAATTTTTCTAAATAAATGAAGAAGTGGAGAGGATCTAGGAGGAGATGAGGGAAGGAAAACAATTATCAGAATACATTGTATGAAAATACTCTATTTTCAATTTAAAAAGTGTTAATGGAAAAAAGAATGTCTTTGGAAAACTGCATTTATAAAACTTAATAATTTACTTTAAGGTCACTGTGAAAGATGAAATTGTGTGGATTAATTTCATGTATTGCTCAAATATCTGATCTAGTACCATTCTAGATAGTGTTGTAAAGATATTTCTGTAATTAAATTAATTACATTAAATTTAATGTAATTAAATTACATTAAAATGAGTAGATTTACAAACCAAGCGTGGTGGTACACACCCGCAGTCCCAGTACAAAAGAGCTAAAGTTGGGGTAGGTGGTTCCAAACCAGTTTAGGCTACATATCAAAGCCCTATCTTTTCTTTTCTTTTTTCTTTTCTTTTCTTTTCTTTTCTTTTCTTTTCCTTTCCTTTCCTTTTTTCTTTTCTTTTCGTCTTCCTTCCTTCCTTCCTTCCTTCCTTCCTTCCTTCCTTCCTTCCTTCCTTTTTTTTCTTAGTCTTGGCTGTCGTGGCGCACACCTTTAATCCTAGCACTTGGGAAGCAGAGGCAGTGAGTTCAAGGCCAGCCTGGTGTTCAAAAGCCCATCTTAATAAAATAAAATTTGCCTGCTACAGTGAAATCTTATAACATTCGTCAGCCAATAAGGTACAGAAATATTGAGGAATAAACAAACAAACAAAAATAAACTGGAATCCCCAAGGAAGTTTGAATTCTTTGTGTTTTCAGATGGCCTTTAGATTAAAATCTCAACAACCTGTTTCTCCAGCCAGTGAGAATGTTCTGAGGATTTGGAACATGGCAACCTTAGCAACTGTGTGACCTAATTCCTTAACCTCCCTCCATATGCACACAAACACATAAATAGGCACAAAATGCTACACACACACACACACACACACACACATACACATACACACACACACACACACGCACACTTTGACTCTATTTTTCTGATTAATAATAATGAATACAGTACATTTCTTTCCACCCGATCAACACAGAGCAGGTTCTCAGCATGTGAAGTCATGGACAGAATGCTGTAGATATAAATCCTAGAAAATAAAACTTCAGCACAGAGAAAGTGCTAGAACTACATCTATATTTTTTCTCAGATGGTCTGGATAAACCCTCACTCGATTGCCTTCTCTTTGTATAAACTAATCTATAAACATTGATGCTTCTTTGTGAAAATAAGTTTAATGTCTAAACTGTTTGTATTTTTGGCATATAATGGAATTAAGCATAATCATTTCCAACCTCTGACCCTATATAAACTTTTTCTTACCATTTAACACCAAAGGGCATTCAACATATTCTTCCATGCCTCTTCTCAAATCTATAAACAATGAAATTACATAATTAATGGCTAGTTGAATAACTGAGTTAGTAAAGTGTCAGTGGACAAGTATGGTCATGGTGGGAGCTACCAAAGGCAATTAGCTTTCAACACTCTGGCATAGAAGTAGTCCCAATATAATTACTTGGAATGAGAAATGATGTGTATTTTAAATCTTTGTGACTATTCACCACCATCTGTTCCTCTCGGGACTTTCAGCTCTGCATGAGTCTTTGTCTGTCTCCCACCCTACTCCTACCCACGGTGGAGGTATCCTATACTCTCCATTGAACAACCACCATCTGGCAGTTAGTGCAACATATGTACACGTAACATGTTTTAACCATTCCAGGGTCCACTATGGAATATGGAATTCCACTAAATAAAGGCAAAATCCTTGATTCTTGCATGGGAAGTGTTTGTGACCAAGTGAACCTTCAAAAGTGTTTTCCTAAAATAATATGCTCTGTCCGGTGTCAAAGCCTGTCTACACTTAATGTGAGTTATGTGGAGCACAACAACATAACTACAACAGCGTAGCTTGCACTGCCATTCTCATTTAAAACCAACACTTTGATATTCAGACATAAAAGTCTTATGCATTTCCCTAATAGATCACCTGGAGCTTAAAACATTGTGCAGAACATCTACGAAATGGGGAACGATGTCATTAGCAGTTTCCTGAAGGATAACAGATGGATTAGAAAAGACTGTGTGAGCAGTACTAATGCTGCCATATAGTCACAGAATTTTCAGAGTGGAAGATTACTAAGTGTTAATTCTGTGGTGATCCCAGGAATGGAGAGTAAAGAAAAACACCCAAACCACTGTGTTTTGGAACAGCCGGAGCAAGTGTGTGAGGCATATGCTGAAAGCAATCCATTGCCTGGAGCACAGCTCAGACAGACATGCTGTGTTGGATGGTGCTGAATGAGATGAGATAAAAAAAAAAAAAGTGCCTGTGAAGATGTGCCCTAGCACTTTCCAGGAACAGCAGCGGTGGTGGCAGTTATCCCCATTCATATGTTGCTGCAGCCCAACAGGGTGATTTGCTTGGATTGTAAGGTGCCAGAGGAAACTGTTATCACAGGATAGGAAAGCTTTCTAATGCTGTCAGGTGGAAATAGTCTGAAGGTAAAGCATCCTTTTGAAGATTACCTATCACTTTACTTTTGAATTTTTTTGTTTTCGTATTTTGGTATTTCTTTTCATGAGCAGCATAAGCTGTAAAAACTTCTTAAAGTGCTTAGGAAAATCATTTTGGGAACAAGATTCTCAAGTACATTTCATTCAGAATTTAACAAATATGTTCTGATAAAAACATTTAAGTGGGAAAATAACTAGGTTGTGGTAAACCATTGCTTCTATGTCTACCATGCCTGACAATGTAGTGTTGGCTATTTCAACATTTTTATTATTGGAGTTCAATGTAAAGATTCATATGACTAACATTTGTTCTATGTTGAAACGCTGTTAATTGGTCTTTCAATTAAAACTAATTAAATGAACACACCCTATTTGAAGAAAGGCACGGTTAGCGATGGGCGTTTCTTGAAGTAGGCCTAGTTCTACTGTACCTGGACTGGTAGTGGGGGTGAGAAATGCGCTCGTAGGAAAACAATCTTAATGCATATTTAAAATGTGATCCACTGCTCCAGAGGAGTTCGTAGTTTTATGCCTTTTATCTGAGGGTTCAGAAGATTATTTGTAGACTCCGCTGGGTTTATCAACACTCATGAGCTCATGGAGCCTGAGTGCCAAGTCCTTATTAGGCTGGGTGCTCTGCCAGCCGGAGGATATGCATCTCCACGGGCAGGATGGAGACACTAGAGAGAGGATCAAACGTCTGAGCACCAGTTTGAGATATTATTTGAGAATCTGCAAGTTTAATCTATACTAATCACACACATTAATGTTGCAGGGGGCAGGAAAAAAGCATATTTCCTCAAAATGAAAATAATGACTTGATGAGACTTTTGTTTTTTCTTCTTCTCAGGCTCCCGGTCCTCTCCACTCAACTTCATCCAAGCATAGCCTGTTCCTGAAACTGTCGGACACTTGTTTTTTTCCCAGCTAGCTCTGCTCCAGGCCTTGTGCAGATCTGTAGTTCTCAAAGTGCATTCCCAAGACCCCTGATCTCACTACCTGCATTCAGGCCATCTGTGAGATAGAGGGTCTTTCTCTCTCTCTCTCTCTCTCTCCTTCCTTTATTCCTTTTTTCTTTCTTTCCTCTTTTTTTGGAGTTGTATGCGTATGCTTACATGTGTATTATGGGTTTGTGCACATTCAGGTACTGTATGGAGAGCAGACAACAGCTTTCAGCAATTGATCTTCTCCTTTCATCATGGGTTTCAGAGACTGACCTCGGGTCATCCGGCTTTTTTTTTTTTTTTTTTTTTTTTTTTTTTTTTTTTTTTTTTTTTTTTTTTTTTTTTTTTTTTTTTTTTTTTTTTTTTTTTTTTTTTTTTTTTTTTTTTTGGTTTTTTGGAGACAAGATTTCTCTGTAGTTTTTGGTGCCTGTCCTGGAACTAGCTCTTGTAGACCAGGCTGGCCTCGAACTCACGGAGCTCTGCCTGCCTCTGCTTCCCATGTGCTAGGATTAAAGGCATGTGCCACCACTTCCCGGCATCGTCGGGTTTTTATAGTGAGTGCTTTTACCCACTGAGCCATCTCACCAACCACTTCTCTCACTCTGAGAGGAGAAGAAAGTGGGTTTTTTCATAAGCTCCAGGATGTGTGGTGTTATCTATCTTTAGGCAGATGGGATGTGTGCTGAGGCCTTCTAGCATTTCATAATCTTCTCCATTTTTACTTATGGCATGATAGGAACAAATAAATACAACCTACAGAAACGAAACTCTCCACAGACCTGCATAATTTTTAAGAGTATGGAAGGGTCCTGAGAGCAGAGGTGTGAGAACGGCCAACCCAGGGAATACCCTTGCTTTTCCGCTGCTCCCCTCTCCTCTCATTTCTCAAGTTCATCCCTAACCTGGGTCATCATGTTTCTCTTCCAAATCGGCCAGAGAGCAGCCTTTCTGAGAAGAAGGTTTATTAGTTGCTGTGAGTTTAGAAACTCCCAAAGACTTCATGGCTGTGCTTTTCTTTATTTTTATTTTCAAATTACAGAATGACACATCAGACCAACCCTCAAAGGCGCTTAACCATCTGGCCTCAGTCTATTACTTGCTACATGTGCTACAGCACGCCACGCTAGGGCAGCAAGTCAGAGGCACCAGCCTTTTGTGTCACCTCTAGTACCTTCCAAAGAGAGGGGACGATTCCAGAGTCTGTCCTCAAAGTCATGTGTTTCCCGTTTTGCTACTTATTACAGTCTAACTTCAGTGAGGAAGATGTCGTCTGCTCTTCGTCCCTCTGAGGGCGGCAGACTTCATCTTGTGCAGATCCAGATAGTAGCAGGTTTATGACACTCAATAAAAAGTATTGCGTTGAGAAAAAAAATATTCATATGACTTTGTATATTAAATATAATTAGCATACCTATTTAATTTTATATCCTCTTATTAAAATTACAAGGGGGAAGTTTCATGAAATAAATATTCCTCATAGTTTTGTTTTAAAGTTTTAATCTTTAGTTAATCCACTTACAAATTAGATGTTAAGAAATTGAGAAGCCAGCGTTTACATGTACAATTGACCTTTAATCCTTTCCTTTCTCTGAATCCTCTGGGCCCTTCCAGTATTTAAATGTTAATCTTGGCTATGAACCTACATTATTTCATCAAATTATCAATTTGTAGGTATTATATAACTTTCTTCATTGTTTCTTAATTCAACTGCACTAAAAAAATCTAGGTGTTTGAGGTAAAATGTGAACTAGTCTTTTGAGGAAAAAGCATACATGAAATGCAATTAAGTGTGAGCATGTATATGCAATTATTGTGAGAGAGACAGATACAAAATGAGTGTTTACTATTCAGAGAGTAAATTTGTGCTAGAATGAAGATTCCCTTAGAATCTTCTCATGATGGATAATACCACTATATTCGGGAAGCAAAAGTCAAGATTGAGGCAGTGGGGCATTTTTTAAGGCATAAGAACGAGTGGAAGAGGAGTCTCTGAGAACTGTGTGCTGACAACAGTACAGTACACAGGAATACAGCTTCAGCTTTGCCAACGAGAAGTGCAGAATTCTGAACATTGGGGTTGTGTGTGTGTGTGTGTTGAAGGCATGGGCACAGACTGAAGGAGCTGTTAAGAAGTAGATGGCAGGTATTTTCGATATAAGGAAAATAGCCAAAAAATGTGAAATGAGAAATCAAATAATTTACAAGTAGACACCAAGGCCTGAGAGTGGTCCTTCTTGAGTATCCAAGGAAATTTTGACTTTTTACCTTTTTTGTCAAATGTGTTGAATACATTCCATTCCTATGTTTTACTTCAGAATATCTTGCAAAAGAAAGCAAGAGTGTTCTGAAGTAATCATACATTTAACATTAAGAATGCTTAAATAACACATAATGGCTTTAATGTCTACAGCTAAAATAAAGCATGCTAATTGTTTAATTGGTAAACACAACTTTTCATTGGCAGTTTCTATAGTCTATGGACAGCATGGTTGGTAGCCCATAGGATGTATTTTTCTCATTTAAATGTTTGATGTGTATATTCTGGAATACATGACCCAACAATTCAGAAAATGAGTGCTTCTGTGTATAAGTCTCAGAAAGGGAACACAGACAAGAAGGAATCACAGAAATATCTTCACCACTTTCTGATTCCTTGTAATATTTCCAGAATTTTTCTTTTTAAAAATACTTTTTTTATTTTATTTAAGTTTATGTGTGTAAGTCTGCAAGATTATATGTGTACCACAAAGGAGTCTGCAAAGGCTAGAAGAGGGCATTGCATACTCTAAAATTAAAAATGGTCGTAAGCTACCCCATAGATGTCAGGAACCAAACCCAAAGTCCTTTGCCAGTGCAACAAGTTCTCTTAACCACTAGGCTACCACTACAGCCCTTTTCTCTACTTCTTTTCCTTTGTAGTAAGTGCGCTCAGTCTGTGGGTTCCAACTCTACCTTTTCTCCCTAAGTTTAGATTGTATCTTTTAATGTAATATTCCACTATATTTTGGATTCCTGGGATTTGACTTATAATTTCCTTTCCCTAGGGTGTTAATAATTTTTCTTGTCACTTCATGAAATCACCTGCCATAAAGAGAAGTGTCTTTTTCAGCAATCTTCTTCATTAGTTTTGTGCCATGTTTGTATATGATTTTTATGCTCACCCATAATTTTTCAGTCAGAAACTTGAACCCCATTGTAGCGATGCTAACAGGTGTTGGGGCCATTCAGATTTGAAGCAGTGTTCTTTGGGAGCATCATTCATACTGTAGTAATATTCGGGTTAGCTTCTTCATGGCTTTGGTAACAGTTATAATCATTCAGCATATTAAGACCTCACTTTTGTTTAATTTCCTTTCTGGTCATTCAATAAGCATGATTGCTGGATCACAGTGATGTAGTCTCATTGTGAGGTTACCTTCCTCCATCAAAACATGCAACAATTAGGCAGGAAGGGGGTGCAAAGGAATAGCAGGCAAGGCAGCTCCTGTTGAGACAGTGGTGTACGGTTGAGATGCAGCAATGTCCACCCACAATCTCAAAGTAGCTGGATCTAGAGTCATATAATCTCCAACTGTATATCAAGAAGACCCAGATTGGAACAATTATTATTCATATTCCAGAATCATTATTCTGGAACTTAGTCCAGATGTAGAAGGGAAGGATGAATAAAAGATATAAAGAAATCTGGGAGGTGGTCAGTGCTGATATGAGCCTTTAATCCTCAGCACTAGGAGGCTTAGGGAAGTGACTCTCTGAGTTCAGGGCCTGCCTGATCTACAGAGGGAGTTCCAGGGCAGCCAGGAATACACAGAGAAACAGAAAAACATTTAAGCAGGCTTTTAAGCCGAGTAAGGGATTTTCTATTGCATTCACAATATTTCAGACCTCAGTTGCTTTTAATTTTTGTTGTTTGCTTTTCTTTACTGTTTTTTCTTAAATCTATTTTTCGAAGCTATTAAAGGACACTGATGCACCTCACAGGATTTGAAGACCTTTTAGAATTTCTAGCCAACAAAGGACTATATTCCAGATAATTTGTATGTTCAGATTCTGATTTGGTGAGCTCAAAATTTGGTTTTATTGATATTATTGGGATTGATAAATAGATATCATTTTCCCTCTTTCTTGGTTGCTTTGATGCATCTGCTAGTGCTATTAATCACCAGTTAAACTGAAAATACTCCTAGACCACACACACACACACACACACACACACAGAGTTTTCTAAGAGAATATCTAACCATAATTTTGTAGACCCTCTACTAGTTGACAGTTGCATGAAATTTTATTCCTTCTGAAATTTAGTACAAGTTTATTCTGAAATATAACAGTATGAGGAGAATAAAGACTGAGAAAGGTTCAAGTACTGGCAATGTATTTCACAGTCTGAATATAACCAGTTGCATATACTAATGATGTCTAAACATTCTTTCAACTTGGCATTGCAAAGCCAGTGAACATCAGGTAGACAATACTGTCCAGGCTTCTCATTCATCAGTATCTACTGGGATTGAGTAATAAATGCCTTTGCCGAAACTGCTATTTCTAGTGAAAAGATATTTATTTGAGACTGCTTTAAATCCTAAATGTTTTTAACTCATTTTAAAATTATTTTGTTTTCAGCCTACAATTTAACAGTCCGAAAGTAGGAGAAACCACGCCCACAGGCCCCTGATGATCAGTTGTTACTTTTGCCTGGATTTTTGTTATTCAGCTCAGTTCGGTTGCTCTGCCACAGAGAGGTACACAAGATAAATTGTCTCCCTTTGGCTATGTCATTTCCTTCAATTACACAAACAGCAGCCTGAAAATCTGGAGGAGATGAGAGCTACAAGAGTTCCGGGAGATGGTAACGATTAACACCCGCGTTGTTACTCTCTGGAGGTTCTTCAAACTCAGGGTCCCTCACGGCACTGTCAGAATAGCAAACAGCACAGAAGTGGTCTCCAGTTGGGCCTCCTACAGCTGCCAGTGTAATGCCTTCCCAGTGCACAAAGCTGTTTGCCCCCAGAGTCCCATGACATTCATGGAATCAACAGACACTGTGTGGCCATGATGGGTTTAAACAGATCTAATCATTCTGGAAGGCAGATAGCTGTGAAAAATCTTGTTACCCTGGGAAGGAAGCCTGTCTTTCTCTAATAAAACAGAATGTAGTTACTGTACTCTTCATTTCCTAAAGCGCTCTCCTTTGTGTTATTAATTTTTGGAAAGTGCAAGTTTGAGAAAGCCTTTAGAGACACTGAGCTTATCAACTCTATTCATCTTCTGACAGAAAAAATTCCTTTATCAAAATAACACTCTTGAAACACTGTTTTACTTGTGGTCCTCCAAGGACAGTGAGTTCTGCCTGTGTGTCTATTCTACTAAAGCTCATAATGACATGACTATTAAGAAAGAAGAAAAAGAATAGAACAGGGAAAATGTCTTAAAACATACAGGACTGGTGATTTGTCAAAACAGCTTTAGGACTCTTATTTTAAAGATTAATTTATTTTATTTTGTGAGTATTACTGTTTTATTGGCATGTATATTTATGCACTATGTGCACATCTTGTACCCTCAAAGGCAGGAAAGGCTGTGGGATACCCGAGAACTAGCGTTACAAAGGATTGTGGGCAGCCTTGTGGCAGTCAATGGTGCTCTTATCTACTGAGCAATCTTTCCAGTCACACCGTTAATACTCTTGCACCCATGTTTTTGTACCTTTTGCCTTGAAATAAATATCTAGTAGTACAGTATTTTCTACTACAGAAGAGTGGCCATACCTGACAATATTTAGGTAATGAACAGAGCAGTATGCATATCTGAGTTTCATTTTTGTATATGAAAGAAACCAAAGGCAGGAAAGCACAAGAAGGAACAGGTATCACACCCACGATGGACCAGCCTCACAGAAGAGCGTAGGGAAAAGTCATGGGCTTTGGTATTGCTCTAATCAATTAATATTTTTATGTCCAATAGGATTGGACACAATTCTTTCTATTTCTATTTCTAAAATATTAAACAATATATCTTTTTGTGTAAGATCATGGAAAGATTCAAATTAATTTTGTCTAAGATGTAAGTTAGCTCCCAGTGATATATGTGGACTGAATAAATGTAAGCTTTTCTAATGATCTTCTTTTTTTTTTTTATTTTTATTTTTTTTCCATACATTGTTTTGTTTTATTTTTTCCATTCAAGAACATAATTAAAGATAAAAAAAAATTTTTTCCTTTCTTCCCCTTCTCCCGGTCCCCTCCCACTACCCCCCACCCCTCCTCCCT
>PVIU01022453.1:0-29328 GCA_004026605.1 Ondatra zibethicus
CCTCCATGCCAGTCTGCAAGGAGACCAGTTTTCTCCTCTGACTGGTGTAGCTTTCTTTGGGAATGTCCGCCTTCTTCCGAGCATCAGATGCCAACATGGAGCTCACCATTTTCCACGTCAGTCCATCCCTGTTCCCGACTGCTCTGTTTTTAAATGTCTTCACAGCCTCCCTGTTAGTCACCTTCTTTCTGCACTCTAGATTATTTCCAACATCTCTTGTTTCCTGTTAATTGTAGTGTGGAGACTTTTTTTGGTGTGTCTTTCCAGTTATCTTGTGTGATTCAGGCTCTGATAGCTTATTAGCTTTGGTCTCTTTGCTTAAATTTTCCTTAAATATTGGACTATATTTTGTTTATGGCGTCTCCTTAGTCAGAAAGGCTCCGTTGCTCCTCCCAGGTGAAGAAGGCCTTCTAACAGACTGTCCTGAGACCATCTGTCCTCCTGCAGGTGACGTGGCCTTTGCTTTTCAGCAATCCTGCTTCTGACTTAGCCTGCAGACAGACCTCCAGGGCTTGGGAGCAGGCTGAGAGGGCAACAGTATCTGGAGAGCCCTACTGTACTGGGTCGTTTTTTGTTGCCTTGACTCAAGCTAGGGACATCTGGGAATGTCAACTGAGAAAGTACCTCTGCCTGACTGTTCTGTGGGCATGTCTGTGAGGCACTCTCTTGATTGTTAATTGATGTGGGAAGGTCCAGTCCACTGTGAACAGTGCCAGCCCTGCGAAGGTGGTCCTGGGGTGTCTTAAGAAAGCAGGCTGAGCAAGGCAGTAAGTAGCTTGCCTACATGATCTCTGTTTAAGTTCCTATCCTGACTTCTCTCAATGATGGGCGTAAGCATAAGATGGAATGACTCCTTTTGTCCCCAAGTTGCTTTTGATCAGCAACAGAAAGCAAACTAGGACACATACCACAAGGCCAAGTTCAGGTTTGCCCTGGGATGCAGAGCCCCTAGAACTGTCCTCATCTTTTTTGTTCTTTCTTTCTATGCCTTTGCATGCAGGGCACTATTGTACTCAACATAGCTGACCAATACCAAGAGATTTCATGTTTTTATCATCAACTCCTAGACATTGACTTTTATGTTGAATTGAGAACTATTGCCAGGTGGTGGTGGCACACGCCTTTAATGCCAGCACTTGGGAGGCAGAGGCAGGTGGCTCTCTGTGAGTTTGAGGCCAGCCTGATAAGTTATTTTGAGGAAATGTACCTATCTTAAAACAGTAACAACAACAAAACAACTCCTGTGTATTCAATTCTTAAACTGTAGAGCATTGTATCCACTTTGTAGACCGTAGGTATTGCTACTGTTTTTTAAGTGGTCTTGAGAACTGTGGTTGCCCATTTAGAGTGTAAACCCCAAACCTCAGATTATACAAACTAGCTCCCACCCTAAATAAAAAAATCCCTCACTGAAGTGGCAAATGCATTCTGTGATGTCCATGTGGCCAGCACCATGATCAAGCACAGTGCCAGCAGCAACAGTGGCCGGTGTAGGTCACAGTTCTCGGCTTCTCACCTGTAGTCTCAGGAAACCCATTGTGGGTCTGAGTTCTGTACACGATTAGTTTTCCTGTGTTCCACAGTGTGTGGGAAAAACCTTGAGAGCTGCAAGCTGCCTCCGAAGCATGAAAAGATGAAACCTTTGGGAGTTAAATTTGCACTGGGGTGACATGCTCACTATGTCCATGTTGCTGTAGCACTGTTTGCTTTTCAGGAAACTCTTAGCAGGAGTCCTGAATATCTCTTACTTTTCAGAGTTTAACTACAAAAGCAGTGCTGTATTGGGAACTCTTGTGGGAAAAGTCACTCGAGACAATCTGCTGGGATTCGTAGGGTGACTGGAATGCGTGGTCACATTCCCTCCTCACTTTAGACATTCTTCATGAGGCTTGTCTTTTGAGGGTTAGTGAAGAATTAATTTTACTTCCTTTTCCAATAATTACAACTTTTATACAACTAACAAAATAGCAGGAATCTTTTAATTGAAACTTCTTTATGCTGGTGCTGTTTTGCAGAATGTGCAGTTAGCAGTGGGTCGCCGTCCTTTGGTTGGGACCCCTTGTAACTTTGGATTTACAGAGCACAGGGTTTGAGCAGAAAGCGCAAGTGCTCCTGCCCCGTTCCCACATCTGGCGCTGATCTTTACATCTGCAGTTTTTTGACAATTAGTCATTAAAATAAGGAAAATTTTGGTTCAAGGATGTTTTGGTGGGATAGTATTATTTCTCCCAGGAAAACTGACACTGATGATCTTGTTCTTGGTCCAGTGAGGGGATATCTGCTGCTACAGCGAGAGATAAGATAACCCATAGTGTAGAAGGCTTGACACCCATGGTGAAGGAAATCCCATGTCCAGTGACGTCCGCCATAGGTATATGATGAAGGAAATAAGGGAGAATAATAATAGATGTCTTTACTCTCAGCCAGGCAGATGATAATCTACAATAAGGGAGAATATTAATAGATATCTTCACTCTCAGCCAGGCAGATGATAATCTACACTGGCCAACATTTATCTCTAAACTTAGCTCTGTTAGTGAGTGCTAGGACCTTTTCACCCTTTGCAGTGCTGGGGCTTGGACCCATTATTTCATGGATCCTAGGCAAGTACTCTTCCACTGATCCACATCCCCAGCTTGGGAGTAATCTTTTGTGAAGAATTTCCCATTGTTTCTTTTAATCTTTTTTATTCATTCTTTTTTCCTACCCAATTTTCTTTTTTATTTATTTATTTATTTATTTTTTTGTTTTTACATCCAAACCAAAGTTCCCCCTACCTGTTTTCCTCTCAGCGTCCTTCCCCCCACCCCCATCCTCTCCTCTGTTTCTCTTCTGGTGAGCCTCCCATGAATATCAAGCTGCAGTGATACTAGGTTCCTCCTGTTCTCTTAAGGCCAAATGAAGCAATCTGGTAGGAGGGATGGGTCCTAAAAGCAGGCAGCGGAATCAGAGACAGCCCCTGCTCTCACTTAGGAGTCTCCCACAAAGACCAAGTTACACAGCTGTAGCATATATGCAGAGGGCCCAGGTCAGTCCCGTGCAGGCTCCCTGAGCTCCTGTGAGCCAGGTTAGTTGATTCAGTGAGTTTTCTTGTGTGCCCTTGATCCCGCTGGCTCCTACAATCCATTTTCCCCCTCTTATGCGGGATTCTCCAAGTTCCCCCTAATACTTGCCTGTGGGTCTCTACTTGTGTTTCCATCAGTTGCTGGGTAAAGCCTCTGATAACGGTTGACTGAGGCACCAGTCTATGAACATAGCAGAATATCATCAGGAATCATTTCATTGACTTTTGCCAGTTGTATTTGGTTCTCTCCTAGGTCTCTGGGGTGTCTCACCTCTGGGTCCTTGCCCTCAGGGGTGAGCTTCCTCTCAGGATATGTATCTCCAGCTGGGCCAGTCATCAATTGTTCACTCCCACATCTTCTGCACCATCTTTACCCCAGCACATCTTGTAATTGCTTTTACCTACTTTCTTTCTTATTTATTTGTGTGTGTGTGTGTGTGTGTGTGTGTGTGCGTGTGCATGCTTGTGCTCATGAGTGCATGCATGTGGGCACAGAAGGAAGTGAGAAGACAACTTTGGTGTTGGTCCTCACCTTCTACCTTGTCTGAGGATTTCTTATTCGTTGCTGCGGATGCCAGGCTAGCTGGCTTGTGAACTTCCAGGGACTCAATCATTCTCTACGTCCTGTCTCTGAGCAGGGATTACAGACATGCATGCTATTGTGGCCAACTTTTAAATGGGTTCTAGGAATTCAAACTCAGGTCCTCACATCTGCATGACAAGTAAGTCAGCCCACTTTATATTTTGAGAGAAGGTCTCTCACTTACAGGAGCTTGCTGATCAATGAGGCAGGCTGGCCAGCAAGTCCCCAAGACCCTCATGTGTCGGCACTGGATTATAAGTGTGTGTGCTGTGGCACCTGGCTCTTTTTTACAAGAGTGCTAGGAATTGAACTGAGGTTCCCATACTTATTCAGCAAGCACTTTATCAGTTGAGTTATTTACTTAGCCCCTTTTGTTTTAAAGCATTGGTTCTCAACCTTCCTAATGCTGCAACCCCTTAATACAGTTCCTCATGTTGTGGTGACCCCCACCATAAAATTATTTTCGTTGCTACTTAATAACTGTAATTTTACTACTGTTATGAATTGTAATGTACGTATTTTGTTTTTGGATGATCTTAGGTCACCGCTGTGAAAGGGTCATTCAACCCCCAAAGAGGTCATGTCTCTACTGATGAGAACCACTGTTGTAGAATAAAAAAATCCCATTTGATTGGAAAGCCCCTGGGTGCCTGCAGTCTAAATGCAGACTTATATTACTTTCTTAGGATGTCAACTGGTCTCTTACTTGACATTTTAATATGATGGTGTTTAATTGCTTAAGGCCCTCTAGAGTTGACTTCAGAGCTCTGTAACTCACATATTCTCAATCAGCCCCATTTTCTCATTTGTGTCTGTAGCTCTGGGAAGAGAAGGCCGGGGTTTTCAGGCTGCTGCATGGAAACAGTGGTCTCTAAGCCCCCATGTCCTAAATCAGGTTGGTGTCTCAGAATACTCTGCTGTGCACATTGAGAGATCCAGAGCCTGGGACAGTTGCTGGTGCTCTGGGCCACATGATGGAAATCAGTGTACTGCAGGGTGAGAACACTTGAGGGCTCTCTGTTACCAGCCTGTCACCGAGCCTCTGCACATGCTCTCTCTGTAGGCTGAGCAAGGGATCTGCCGCTGTCCCTGTTCTCCTCTACCACCTCTCTCTTTGGTATTGGGTGGAAGTCCTGGGGAGGGGGAGAGACAGGTTTCAGCAGAGGCCACACCCAGTGAGTCAGCTTTTGCTCAATCTTCCTGCTTTTGTGATCTACACACAAACACACAAGTCTCCCTGTTCTTTAAGCAGTACACATTTCAGTACAGTTCTTTTTTTATTGATATTTATTGAGCTCTACATTTTTCTCTGCTCCCCTCCCTGTCTCTCCCCTCCCCCCTCCAGTCCCCCCCAAGGTCCCCATGCTCCCAATTTACTCAGGAGATCTTGTCTTTTTACACTTTCTATTTCCCATGTAGATTAGATCTATGTAAGTCTCTTAGTGTCTGCATTATTGTCTAAGTTCTCTGGGATGGTGGTTTGTAGGCTGGTTTTCTTTGCTTTATGTTTAAAAACCACCTATGAGTGAGTACATGTGATAATTGTCTTTCTGTGTCTGGGTTACCTCACTCAAAATAATGTTTTCTAGCTCCATCCATTTTCCTGAAAAATTCAAGCTGTCGTTATTTTTTTCTGCTGTGTAGTACTCCATTGTGTAAATGTACCACATTTTTCTTATCCATTCTTTGATCGAGGAGCATTTAGGTTGTTTCCAGGTTCTGGCTATGACAAACAAAGCTGCTTTTGAACATAGTTGAGCACATGTCCTTGTGGCACAATTGGGCATCCTTTGGATATATATCCAAAAGTGGTATTACTGGGTCTTGAGGAAGGTCGTTTCCTAATTTTCTGAGAAATCGCCACACTGACATCCAAAGGGACTGTACCAGCTTGCATTCCCACCAGCAATGCAGAAGTGTTCCCTTTTCCCCACAACCTCTCCAGCATAAGTTGTCATCAGTGTTTTTGATCTTGGCCATTCTTACAGGTGTACGATAGAATCTCAGAGTTGTTTGATTTGCATTTCTCTGATGACTAAGGATGTCAAACATTTCCTTAAGTGTCTTTCAGCCATTTTAGATTCCTCTGTTGAGAGTTCTCTGTTTAGGTTTGAACTCCATTTTTTTTTTATTGGATTATGTGATCTTTTGGTGTTCAATTTCTTGAGTTCTTTGTATATTTTGGAGATCAGACCTCTGTCTGATATGGGGTTAGTGAAGATCTTTTCCCATTCTGTAGGCTGTCGTTTTGTCTTGTTGACCGTGTCCTTTGCTTTACAGAAGCTTTTCAGTTTCAGGAGGTCCCATTTATTAATTGTTTCTCTCAGTGTCTGTGCTGCTGGGGTTCTATTTAGGAAGTGGTTCCCTGTGCCAATGCGTTCAAGTGTACTGCCCACTTTCTCTTCTATAAGGTTCAGTGTGGCTGGCTTTATGTTGAGGTCTTTTTCAGTACAGTTCTTGCTGCAGTTTGTGTAACTTGGTAATACTGTCTGCATTTTCTTCTCTGTTTTGGCAACACTGTGATGGCACACGCTCTGCAGACGCTCTGCAGACATGCCATCAACAAGCCACTCATATAATTTGTCTCTTCAAGGAAAAATTGGGGCTTTGTATTTTTAGGGTGAAACTAAGTGATTTGTGAAATTATATTATTTTGGGAAAGGAAAATGGACGTGTTTTTCTCTGAGCAGGTGTAGTATGAGCAGTGCCTGTTTCTGTCGTGGCCTGCTGGTGCCACCCTCCAGGTAGGGATCCTGACGATTCTGGTGGTGTTTGTAAATTCATAAAATCTGGTTTTGAGAAGTCAGCATGGTTTTAATTTTTCATTTTTAAGTTTCTGGGTGGTGAGAGTGTTTTGGTCAGAGTAAGCCAGTTAGGAAATCTGCTAGGCTAAAAGTTCTGTCTCCATATTGTTTGATGATTACTTGCCAAAAGAACTACTTTGTAGTGATTAGACTGTTTTTATAATAATTTGTTATTATTAGACTTGTGAGACTCCTTTCACAAAGTGCTGTTTCCAGACCTTTCCCTTGTCCTACCGTGTCTGTGTTTATTGCAGTTCTGGTCTAGCTCTACTAGTGCGCTGGTTCCTTGCACCTCATCTGTCCTCATTGCATTTTGGTCTAACTCTGGCACAGCATGCTGGCTCCTGTGCTGATGTTGGTTTTATTCTTTGTCTATGAGCTTCCGGAGTCTTACAACTCAGTATTCTCTACTGATTCTTGATGTTACAATGTGGGAAAAATTAGGCCAGTGAGATGGCCTAGTAAGTAAGGGCATTTGCCAGCAAGCTGGGTGACTGAACTTTGGTCCCTGGAAGTTTCTGGAAGGAAAGAATCGACTGAGTCCCGCAGATTGTCCTCTGACCCCTACATGCACACAGTGGCAAGCACACACATGCAGTAAATGAATGCAATTTAAAAATGACAGCCTTGAAGTTACAGTAGTTTTCAAATAAGAACAAAAGAGCTGCTGGGCGGTGGTGGCGCACGCCTTTAATCCTAGCACTCGGGAGGCAGAGGCAGGCGGATCTCTGTGAGTTCGAGACCAGCCTGGTCTACAAGAGCTAGTTTCAGGACAGGCTCCAAAGCTACAGAGAAACCCTGTCTCGAAAAACCAAAAAAAAAAGAACAAAAGAGCTAAAGCAATCCAGAAATAACTATGATGAGGGATTTGTGGGTGAGCACACTTTCATCATTTTTCCTTTCTTCTAGACTTTGAGTTTTTAAAAATGATTGCTTTTCCTCTAGCTTTGTAAAACTCCTAAGTTTGCAGATGTGCACAAACACAGTGTCACATGTGTTTGATTCGTGCTGGTGTGTCTGTCCTTAGATAGACTCTGTTCTATTGCAGAGGATGCTGAATGGCTATGGGTCTGTGCATACCCAGGGTCTGGAATGTCACTTATCACTCCATTTTCAGGTCTCTGGAACATGTTGCCAGTTGTTCAGATTGTTTTGTTACTGTGAGAGACCAGTAATTTTTAGTTTAGTTTTTTTGCTACTGACCCTTAATATTCAAGTCACCTTTATATATTAATAAGTTTATATTGGTAAGGATGATTTGCTCCAGAATTTGAAAGCAGTACTTTGAAAAGTACAGTTGGATGTGTTCAAGTTCATAGTCTTTGCCTAGCATGCCAGAAGTTCTGGGTTTTATCCCTAGCACTTTATAAACTAGGCACGGCAGCACATGCTATAATCCTAATTCTCCAAAGGCAGAGGTAGGAGGATCTTTTTTTTTTTTAATATGTATATTGTCTCTTGTAGCCCAGGCCAGATACTGTTTTAAAAAAAAAATTGCTGGAGAGATGGTTTGGTGATCAAGATCACTTGTTGCTTTTTCAGAGGACCCAGATTTAGCTCCCAACATCCATATGGTGGCTCACAACCATCCGTAACTCCAGCTTTAAAGGATTTGACATTCTTTTCTGATCTCTGTGGACACCAGGCACCTACATGATGTATGCGTATATATATACACACACACATATATATACATATATATGTACACACATTTATTTATTCAGACAGAACACCCATATTCATAAGGCAAAATAAATAAGTCTAAGAAGGAAATAAGTGCATGCATGTGATTGGAAACACAAGGTGGAGCTGAAGTGTGCGCCTTTCCAGCGGTCCATGCTATTTGTGACGGACTGATTCACAGGCTCAGACGAATGCTTTCTCTACTGTACTTTTTCTATCTCTTTTCAGTATGTAGTAGTATGTAGAAAGTCAGAAGCACTGAAACTTTTAGTATTAAAAAAGAATTTGCTGGCCTGGAGAGCTGGCTCAGCAGTTCAGCGCACTTGTTCTTATGAAGGACAGGAGTGTGGTTCCCAGCACCTACGTGGTAGCTCACAACCGGCTCTAACTCCATTTGCAGGAAATATCCAGCGCCTGCTTCTAATCTCTGTGGGCACCAGGCATTCATGTGGTGTACATACATACATGTAGGCAAAACATCTTCACATACAAACTAAATCTTAAAAAAGTTACAAAAAAGCATTTGCTGGATTTTTTTTTTTGTTGTTGTTGTTTTTTGGAGACAGGGTTTCTCTGTGGCTTTGGAGCCTGTCCTGGAACTAGCTCTGTAGACCAGGCTGTTCTCGAACTCGCAGAGATCCGCCTGCCTCTCCCTCCCGAGTGCTGGGATTAAAGGCATGCACCACCACCGCGCGGCTGGATTTTTTTTTGTGGTTTGTTTGTTTTTGTTTTTTTGAGACAGGGTTTCTCTGTGTAACACACTCTGACTGTTCTGAAACTTGCTCTGTAGACCAGGCTGGCCTTGAACTCACAGAGATCCACCTGCCTCTACCTCCCAAGTGCTGGGATTAAAAGTGTGTGCCACCACCACCCTGTGCTGGAATGGTTTTGAAGATATGTGTGAGAAGATTCTTCCCTGCATCTGCACTGATAGGATCCGTTGTGGATCTCTCGTGGATAAACTTTGCCTTTGAGATGTTGTACATTAGCTAAGTGGGAATGTGGAAGTGGTGCTGTCCCAGTCACTGCTAAGGTCAAAGTACTGCCAGAGCTTTGGGGTTTTTGAGCAGTGCTGGTGGATCCTTAAGAAAGTTACTTCAGAGGGCTGGAGAGATGGCTCAGTGGTTAAGAGCATTGCCTACTCTTCCAAAGGTCTTGAGTTCAATTCCCAGCAACCACATGGTGGCTCACAACCATCTGTAATGAGATCTGGTGCCCTCTTCTGGCCTGGCATACATGCAGACAGAATACTGAGAATACTGTAAACATAATAAATAAATAAATCTAAAAATAAAATAAAATAAAAAGAATGTTTCCAGGTAACAGATGCTCAAAACTGAGAGCAAAGGCCAAGAGACTTGAGGAATGCCCCAGGCACCTTCCACTCTGATTAGTGCCTTGGTGTCTGGTAAGTCTACATATGCTTCAATTTCTCACCTAGTTTCTCCATAAAAAAAAAAAAAAGAAAGAAAGAAAGTTACTTCAGAGTAGTGTTTGGACTTTGTCATTACTACAGATAGCACATGTGCTCCTGTTCCACTAGTGATGTAATTCCTACAGACCCTTGTTCTCAGCGCCTTAGCTTGTGTTTGGGAAGGTATGCAGGTTTTTAAGTTGTGAAAATGACTGTAGCACCGCGGGCATTGATGGGTCAGGGTAGTGCTAAAGGCCTGTAATGAAAGACAGTCTCAGGCCAGGGGCTGTTCAGTGCAGTACACAGTGATAGAGAGACTACCCAAGTCTCCCTTTTGGTGTTGTTAGAGATAGGGTCTTTCTAGGTTGTTCAAGTTTGTCTTTACTTTCTAGACTCAAGAGTGATCCTCCTACCTGGTTTCCTGTGTAGCTAGGGTGACATGCCTTTACCTTAGCATACTTTAGAGAGAATTTAACATAGAAAAACAGGAAGGCTGGGGAGATGGCATCAGTGGATAAAGCACTCTCTGCAGACATGTAAGGACTGGAGTTCGGATTTCCAGCACCCATGCACAAATAGTGGCTTCCCTGTCTATAATCTCAGCATTCAGGAGGTGGAGTGGGATCCCAGGGCAAGCCAGCTATGTAGACTAGCTGAGTCAGCAAGTTCTGGGCCCAGTGAGAGATCCTGACTGAGTAAATAAAGTGGAGAGCCATAGAGGAGATATCTGATGTCAACCCATTGGCCTCCACATACACGTGCACACAAGTTTACAGATACTTGCACACTGCTGTGCCCTTCACATGCGAACATGTGTGTACACACCCTGACACACACACACTACATACATACATATACTAAAAAATCAGCTGGGTGGTCTGTTGGGCTTGTAATAGCCTTGATACTGCACAATGTTGTTTTAAAAAGGTACGCTTATTTATGTTATTTGTATATATTTATGTGTGGGTGCATGCATGTCTCTCTCTCTCTCTCTCTCTCTCTCTCTCTCTCTCTCTCTCTCTGTGTGTGTGTGTGTGTGTGTGTGTGTGTGTGTGTGTGTGTGTGTGTATGTGTAGGTCAAGACAACTAGAGAGATTGGTTCTTTCTGTTCACATGTGTTCCAGGGATTGAACTGAGGATATCAGGTCAGGCTTGCCAGTAAGTGCCTTTACCTACAGATCCATCTCCCTGGGTTTTGAAGTTTTAGGTATGTAATTTATCATGTTGGGAATCAAGAGGGAAAAAAGAAAAAAAAGGATGTGTTTTTTTAGCAGTTAGGATTAGAAGTGACAGAGAAGGGAGTCCCTTGAACATAGGTATGTAGTGAACTTTTAATAGAAGGTGTTAAGATCCTTATATTTTCCAGCAAGAAATTATGACTGGGTGTAGGTAGATACTGCTCTTTTGTTTCCTGGCCACTCAGACCTGAATAATCTCACAGAAACTGTGTTAATTATAACACTGTTTGGCTTATTAGCTCAGGCTTCTTATTAACTAACTCTTACATCTTAAATTAACCCATTCCTATTATTTTATGTTTTTCCACGAGGCTTGTGGTTTGTTACTTCTTGTTTCTTAGGTGGCTACATGGCATCTCTTTGACTTCATGTACTCTCTCTATATATATCTCCATTCAGATTTCCTGCCTGGCTTTACTCTGCTAAGCCATTGACCAAAACAGCTTTATTCATCAACCAATAAAAGCAACCACATATACAGAAGGACATCCCACATCTCCCCTTTCCTGTCTAATTAGAAAGGTTTTAACTTTAACATAGTAAAATTACATATACAAAACAGTTATCAAGCAAGAATTATGGCTACAATATTTAGTTCAGTTTCATTTGGCAAATTAAGGAAAATACTTTATCCTATCTTTGTGAGTCTAAAGTTTTATGTCTAATTTATCTTTTATCATAACAAGGAAAACTATAGCTATATGTCTTCAGCTCTTCAATGGCCCCAGAGGATATAATATTACCTAAGTAAACAGGAAGTGTTTACTTTTAAAACACTTTCAAAACTCTAGAATTGACAGAGACATCTTATTGCCTGTCACCCAAAGTTCTTCTGTCACATTGGGGCATCCATCTTCAGCCTATAGACCCATAGTATCCAGCAGACTTTTCCATGAAGCAGGAAATTTGAAAGGCTGTTTGGTTTATCTTGGCAGTTAGTCTGTCACTTTCTTCTGTATCCTGCAGAATGTCTGGCAGTTTCTTCTGTGAAGCAGGAACCCTGAAGGACCATCCCATCTTTTGGAAAGTTCAGCAGTCGTTTTTTGTGGGTCCTGCATGTCCAGTTCATACAGCATACCATAAAACAGTCCAGGCAAGAGCAGTTTCTTGCCCAAATGGCTAACAAACTCCATAAGGAGTCTTTTTGATGCCCATCTTCCTCTTGAAGTAATTGGTGCTGCCAAAAACAGACATGTCTCACTCTCCAGAAAAGTCTAAGTTCTTAAAAACATTTTAAATGCCATATTCTGTAGGTCTTTGAAGCATTGAAGATTATCTAATTGAAATATATCTCTGTATATCTGGAAAACCTAACATGACTAAGAGTTTATTATAAATTACTATCTACTAAGCTGTATTTTTAAATTATATATTTCATTTTTAAATGACATGTACAAATACAATGCCTTAAAGAAGAGTAGAAATATGCATATAACTAAATTGACCTTAAATTTGTATCAATGTAAAGTACTTATCTCTATATCATATTCCCCTTTAAATGAAAACAAACAAAACATTTATAAACAATCATTTTGGAAATTTGGGTGTAATTTTCTCCAAACTGCTTCCTGCCTTTTGTTGAGCGAAGTATTTTTATGGTTTACACAGAACTTTCAGGGGGTCTTGTTCCATAAAACCACATTAGCCTAGAAGGAATCTACAGTTCTCATCTTTTGTGGAAACAAAAGCAGAACCTCTTTTCCAAAGCAACATACCCTTAGACTCAAATTTTGCAGTCAAGCTACCTTTATGTTGGTTTAACTTAGCAACCCCCAGAATCAAATGTGTCTCTGCCGTCAAAAAATTCAAAGAAAATACAATAATATACATATTCCAGACTCTGTATATTTTCCATCTTTACATGGCTTATTTTTCTTTACTCCTTTCTATACTCTTTTTCTTCTCTCTCCCAAGTCTATGTACTTTTTAAAAAACATACCGTGACCCATTCAGAGGTTTATTTTTGTCTGAATCTGTCTTTATTGCAAATCTTTTCTGACAAGGAGCATTTTAAAATGGTAAGAAGTGTGGTCGCAGTGGTCCTGGATGCTGACTCCGCCTCTCTCAGCCTTTCAATATGGTGGACGTACTTTTATGTCAGCTCTGGGACCACTGGGTAGAAGCCATGCTCATCACCTCAACTCTGGGAAGGAACATGCAGCCCCTTTTGTTTGAGTAAATGCTAAATCTATCATGCAGTGTGCTGCGTGGCATGGACATGTCTTTGTGTATGGCAGAGGGAATCTGCCATATGTTTATGCCTGTGTACACCTAGCAGACCTGCTCCAGCTGCTTGCCCAGGCAGGGGTACTTAGCGGCAGGCATGCTCTCAGCTACTTTCCTCCTAACCCTGAGTGGGCATACAAGCACTGGAACCCGAAGTGTGTTGCTGGCCATGCATATTAGTCCCAAATGTGTGGGCTCCATTTGTAGATGGAGGCTGCTCTTTTGTTTCCTGGCTGCCTGGACCCGAATAAACACACTGAAGCTATATTAATTACAACACTGTTTGGCCAATGACTCGTGCATATTTCTAGCTAGCTCTTATACCTTGAATTAACCCATTTCTGTTAATCTGTGGATTGCCACGAGGCTGTGACTTACCAGGAAGGTTCTGGGTCTTTCTCCTTCGGCAGCTACATGGCATCTCCTTGTCTCCGCCTACTTTCTCTCTATATCGCTGTTCAGATTTCTTGCCTGGCTTTGCTCTGCTAAGCCATTGGCTGAACCAGCTTTATTCATTAACCAATGATAATAAAACATATTCACAGAATACAGAGGGGAATCCCACATCAAGTGGGCTTTTGTTTGGGCAAGGAGGAAGCAGGTAGTGTGGGAAGTCTTAGAATATGCTTCATTATGTAACAATTCGAGTTACATAGTAGGTTTTTTTTCATTAGAAAAAGTTGCCACTTATTAAGCTAACACATGAAAGAATAAAATGTTTTAAGTGCTGCACTGTCTTATCTGCTGAGTGTCAGATAGCAGATAACTTCTGCTTGGATTGTGCCTGTGAGCTAGCAACAAAGACTGAGGAAAAGGAAAGAAGAAAAATGTGAAATAAATAGGGAAAACCAACTGCAAAGCAGATGGGAGGGGGACTCTAGGAAGCAGTACCCTCCCACCCCCAGTTTTGGGAGGATAGGGACCTAGGTTTCATCCCGACTTGTTCTTTCTTTCATAGTTTCTCTCTTGCTACTCTGGCAGCTGAAGTTAGAGGCTCTAGTTTGCAATTGTACCCAGGATCCAGCCTCTTCTTTCTCCTTTTCCACCATGCCAAACCAGCATTGTCCTTTGCTTGACATTGCCGCTGTAAGCTGTTCACCTTGGTGCCCAAGCACCCTGATCTGCCGACTGTAGACTTTCAGCTCATTCTAGCTTCCTTGGTGCCCATTCTCTTCCTTCTTTTACCTTCTCAGTCACAGCTCTTCTTCCTCTCCCTAGACCAGCTTGTTGGGTCAGCAGGTGTAGAGACAGGAGACTGTGATCCATCTTCTTGACAAACCTCTCCTTGCTTTTTTGTATAGCACTTTCTTCATATTGCAGGTATCTTCTGTATTTGCTCATTGTGGGCCTCTCCCTTAGAGGTTAGGGATGTTCCCTGTTTATGGCCCATGAGCAGTGCCTGACACATTGTAGGTGCTCAAGGTGGGAGGAGTGACAGGCTAGTGAAGACATGCTTACTCTCTTGTATGGAATGACATGCTGCCTAATTTCTGGAATGTAAAATGAATCCTGTCAATGTCTTTCATTGTCATTTTTTCTCTTTACAAAGTACAGTGTTCAGGATTGGCAAATCTATATGACGAGAAGTGGGTTAGATGTTGCTGGGTGCTGCATGCTGAGGAGTAAGAGTTAGGGGTGGATGTTGTCACTGCTAAGGTTTCCTTTTGTGCTGACAAAAATGTCCCATGAGTGATTGTGGTGATGGTTGCACAACTCTGTCAGCATGGCAAACACACACTCTTCCCTCCCCCTTCTCTCTCTTTGAAGATTTATTTATTTCTTTTTATGTGGTTGAATGTTTTGCTTGCATGTATGTTTGTGTACAATCATTCATGTATGTGCATGCCTGATGCCTGCAGAGGTCAGAAGGGGGTATTGGATTTCTTGAGTTACAGAAGGTTGTGAGCCGCTGTTAGGTATTTGGAGTGGAAACTGGATCCTTTGCAAGAGCAACAAGTACTTTTAACTACTGAGGCATCGTCTCTTCAGTCTGGTAAATACTCTTGATCTGTGCGTTGTAATTATACACGATATATGAATAGCCCAGTAAAACTGTTAAATTGCAATACAAACCCAAACAAAATCGAACAGTAGCAAGTACCATACCATTAAGTAGTAGCAGAAAACAGGTTTGCATAGCGTGACCGAGTTTTCTCAGTCAGCCTAAAGCTAGGTCTTGTTAGCTGAAGATGCCAGTGCTTCCCTCCAAACAGATCATCAGAGTATGTGAAGGCAGCACAGGCCTGCTGTCCCTGGAAGAAGCTCCATATGTAATTGTTACAGTGATGCTGTTGAGTCTTCAGAGAAGGAAAAACCAAACTGAGGGAAATGTCCTTCCACACATCTCCCATGGCCATATTCATAAACTCACATATAAAAGCTTGAAGAAGATAAGGGAAACCCGGAGCATGTCACACAGGCCTAGAGGAGCTGATAGTTGCCAGTAAACCTTGTATGGGGGCCAGGTATGCATGTCTAAGAGACGATTAGTAGCTCTTCATACCCCAGAGCCACTATTCAGAATAGCAGATTAAGTCTCAGGCAATAGGGTTAGTTGTGTTTACTGTATTGTATGTATCCTGGGGGAGGTCATATTGACACTCTATGAGAAACATGCTAAGTGTTAAACTTTAACGCAGTGATTCTCAACCTGTGGGTCAAGACCCTTTCATGTGGATCTTCTAAGACCTTAGAAAACACAGATACTCAAACCTCACATTGGTTTAAAAAAAAAAGAAAGAAAACACAGATACTTACATTGTGATTCATAATACTAGCAAAATTATCGTTATGAAGTCGCAACAAAATAACTTTATGGTTGGGGTCACCACAAACTGAGGAACTGTATTAAAGGGTCACAACATTAGAAGGTTCAGAACCACTTCTTTGAAGGAACTGACACCATGGGTTGCCCTTCATTTACCTTGACATTTTCTCTATCAAATATACTGAGAGTTTATATTGGCTTGGCCACTGACCTGTGTAACAAGACAGAATGTTGTGGAGGACATTCCTGGGGTACAATACACATAAAAATTAATTGATGAGCAGGGCCAGATTTAAATATAATACCTCGTTGTTAAATCTCATCAGGTGAGTATGGTCCAGCAGCTCAAGGAAAGGACAGAAAGTCAGCTCATCCTAGAGAACCTGCCAAGAATGGAGCCCATTAAAACACCATTGCTTCTGATGGGGCAGGCATTTATCCATCCAGTCTGAAGTGTGTGCTTTACATCACATACCCTTGTATTATTGACAGTCAGATCAGACAATTACCGTATAGGTGGTGTCCTGTGGGTCAAGGAAGTGCATGAGAAAATAAGAGAACTACACGTCATGGTGTGTGTGTATGTGCTTTACTGGGGACATTAACAATGCTACAGTGGAAGGGCTGCTGAAAGTGCCAGGATTTGTGTACATGAATGGCACTAACTGACTTGGGACATACATAGTATCTATATTTATATACTTTAAATTTATTTTTAAATCTCTAACACATTAGTTTTTTTTGGGGGGATACTATCTAATGTAATGTAGCTCAGGGTAGCCTTGAACTCCTATTTTCCTGCCTCTGCTTTTCAAGTTCTGGGATTACAGTCATGAACCACCAGACCTACATGAGCATACATTATATAGAAAGAACCATCTGCATTGACTTTTAAAAGATAGTGCAATGTAGTTTTAAAGTAGTGTTAATGTAACTCAGGCTGACCTTGAACTCCCAAGTCCTCCTGTTTCCACCTTTTCAAGTGCTGGAATTACAGTGTGACACCACACCTGGCTAGTAGATTATTATTTAGAAGTGAATACAGTCACACACCACTTAAGGGTATGATCTGACATTGTATTATTGGGGAGTTTTATTTTTGAATGCCATAAATGTACTGGTACAACATTGCTGAGACCAGTGCTTACCATGAGGCAGCACAACAGTGGCACAGGATCCTCACTGTGTATGTGGTCAGTTGTTGACTGCACTAGTGGAAGAGGTGTGTGACTGTATGCCATCTGTATTTACAGAAGAGCTGTGTTGTCATGTCTCTCTATACCGTGACTATGTCAAACACAACACTGTAGCGAGGCATAATTGTAGTTCTTTCCAGACCTCTTTTAAAAGCTTTGCATGATGCTGCCTGCTTTTTATTCATCCCTTTGAAGAGAATTTCATGTGGCCCTTTTTAGTCAGTCCACCTTTCTGCTTCAGGAACTTGAAAAACAGAGTAATGGAATCTAATTGTGTTTGCATGCAGCAAATACTGAAGCAAAAGAAGGACGCCTGAGTTGCACGCCACTTATTCCTCTAGGCTTTGTGCTTCTGACTATTAACAAAGCCAATTTATTTCTCCTTGGGAGTGATGCAATTCTTAACCAAAAATATGTCATTCTGGTGGTTCTGCTTTGTTTGTAGAGTACAGTGAAGCCCTAGTAAGGTTTAGTGAGAAATGTATTTATTATGATAACGAATCTGAGAAGTTAGTTGTCAGTGTGGAGTGAGGTTGACTGGCAGGGGTTGCTTTATGACTAGCTCTTGGAGCACACTCTATAGTTCATATGTGGTTTTAAATCACTGTAAACTTGTAGGCAGGTGCATATTACAATTGTCTGTTTTTCTTTTTAGGGCTCATGTAATCAAAGAAGTTTCTTTGTTGTGTGTGTCTTTACAGAACACAACAGGAACTGAAAATGTATCAGGTGAGTTTAACAATAAAAATTTATACAAATTCATGACCTAGATGTTAGTCCAGCTATTGATTTTAAAACATAGAAACACACACACACCCTCATTCCTTCCCCTTGGATGTTTGTGTTTGTTTCTGACACCATTATCCATCCACTGCTTTCATAGTGTGAGTTTGTGTGTGGCATGGCATGTGTTGTGCATTGCTTGATGTGGGCTGGTTCTTTGGTTCCTGAGGGAGACTAACTCTTAGGAACTTTAGCCAGACTTTGTTTTTTAACCTCTCTTCTGCCACATTCACTGTGAAGTTCAGTGTATCTTTGTTTGATATATATTAAGCTTTTTATTTTCTGAACTTTTTATTTTGTAGTTTTCCAAGACTGGAAATCATATTTAGAGACCACAACTGATCAAACAGAAATTTTCAAGTATTTGTCCTTGAAAGTCCTTTGTATATTATACAGAAGGCAGATACTGAAATGTAAGATGTTTTTCTCTTGCAGGAAGGTGTGTGATTGCTGGGAGATTAAGCTATTCTGCTCTGGATATTTCTAAAGGGTCTTCTGATAAGTAGTGCTAGCTATGTGATTTTAATGCATTCTAGAGCAATAGTCTTATTTTTTGTCTCATTCTCATAGTTACAGACATTTATGAATGCCAGAAATGTTCTCCCAGAATTTTTTGTAAGCATTCCTTTAATCCCAGCACTTGGGAGGTAGAGGGAGGTGGATGTATGAGTTAGAATCTAGGCTGGGCTGCAGAGCAAGTTTCAGGACAGCCAGAACTATAAAATAGAGAGACCCCCCAACTCAAAAAGAAAGAGAGAAATAAATAAATAAATAAATTTATGGTTGTCAGAAACATTCTCTTAACATTTTTCATAAGCAAGTTTTAAAGAGATAAAAAGCAAAGATGTAAAGTGTGTAAATATTTTTTTACTTCACAGCTTAAAACTCTCAAGACTTGAAACCAGTTTGTGTCTTATTAATTGAAGCTTTAGACACCTGTTGGCCATTTTCAGGTGCTTCTAATTAGAAACCACAAGTATCATTTTGTGAGGTGATGAGGTTTAATACATTCTGTCCTGTGTTGCATTGAGAGAGGTGAAATTGTTGGAGTGGATCTTTGATTTCTTTTTATTGCTTTCATTATCAGAAATAAGTTTATTTGAATACAGAGGACTATACCTCATAAACACGAGTCTGGTGAGCACATGGGCACATGGTCTCTATTACAGTAATAGTTGAAGATTTACTGACATGCTTTTGAAGGCAGATTATATTTGAAATGGTGAGGGGGTAGGGAATATATACCTCATGCATCAGAGGTATATTTATGTATGCATTTAATTTATTTTCTTATTTTAAGATTGATTCTTAATGTGAACCTGGTCATTCAAAGGCAGTGGCTTTTCTGCGGTCTGGGGCTTGTTAGAGGAGTCAGTCCTGGGCTAGAGTGCTGGTGACTTTCCAAGGTGGACTCTGTTCTTGCAGTGTTCTGTGTTCATTTATCTGAGGAGCTGACGGTTATGCGTAGGCTGAGTCGTGCTTTGATTTTCATTCCCTACTGAGTTAGTAAGGTATCAAGTGTGCTTGGGCCTTATTATTACTGTTTTCTGGTACTTTGCATTTTGCTTTAATGTCCCAATTGTGTCAAACAAAGAGTGTGCATACTATTCCAGAAGAGTTGTAGCAATAACCATTTTGGTTTTTGGCCCTTTAAAAATCTCATTTTACATTTGACAGGTTTTAATATTAGATCTATACAGGGCTTCCTTTGATGCCAACTGCCAGATATCAGGAGGAATTCATGTGTGTTCTAATGGCCAGCACATTTCAGATTTGTGTGTAATTTAAATGGGCTGGCAGTGAGAAAGGTTTTATTTGGATTATAAAACCTTTTTACTTTTCCTGACTAAAACTTTTAGCATTCTAAAGAAATTAAATTTCTTTATTATGCTGAAATATTAAGTTCATTAGTATAATATTAAGTTCATTAGTATAATAGTTCCACTATTGTTAGTATAATAAAGATTACAATTATTCAGATAGTTTATGGCTTTTGTTCTCGCATTTATCACTATCATTGTCAACCAGATTGTACTAAATTTTTCCAAATAACTGCACAATAACATTCAGGAAGAGAAAAGTTTCAACTCGAACAAGACTGATTTATAACTAAAATCCTAAAGTTATTTTATGATTGATTGGAATTTTCCCTCTAGGAAATGATTAGCATCTCTCTGCTGTGTTTCAGCAGTCAAAGCTTCTCATAATGGCTGTGATCCCAGAGACATTAGCACAGACTCACATTTCTCCCATGAATAAGCTATTTGAGACACAGGGATGATCTGGCTAGGGTTATGCTGTTTTTGAGAATCCTTTAGGAGGAGCAACAGAGTGTCACACTGTTGTGTTGGTGTGTCCCAAGTCCCTCCTAGAGAGGTAGTTTGCTAGGCTCTTCCTCTGAAGCCATTTCTGGGGCTCCACATGCCCCAGAACATGAGTTCTTTATTTTTCTTCCTTGTCCCTGTTTCTCGTTTAGTATTTACTCTCTTGCCATCTCTTTCATCTTGAGAGGGAGCACAGCTTGCCGGGCAGGTGAGTCCTTGTTTCTCCTCACAGTTGTTCCTGGCTGGCAGTCAGGGTCACGTTTGCCCACGTTTTCTCTGTTTTTTTGGATCCTAGCCATCCTTTTTTTCCTCACTGACATTCTACACAAACCCTCCACAGTTGCTCCTGGGCTTTCAGTATGGTAACATCCTGCTAAACTCACTGTAAAGCCTAAGAAATTACAACTTTTTCTTTTGTATTTCAAACCGTTGTAAACTGGAGATCATCTCTGTGATGTTCTCCTGGTTCCTAGGTTGTTTACTGGCACAATGTAAATAGGCTCAAAGGACCCTAAGTTCGATATGCTGTAGAGTTTCATTCCATTCTGTGCCTGTTGAACTCTTAGCACACTTTCCAAGTGCTCTGTTAAGAATGTTTATGCCAGGCATGGTGGCCCACGCCTTTAATCCAAGCTCTCGAGAGGCAGAGGCAGGTGAATCTTTGTGAGTTTGTGGCCAGCCTGGTCACAAAGAGAGTTCCAGGACAGCCAGGGCTGATACAAAGAGAAACCCTGTCTCAAAAAAACAAAACAAAATAAACAAAAACCCAAAACAAAAGCAAACAAACAAAACATGCACGCAGATTCTCCTGTTAATACAGTATTTGTAAAGCGCCCTGTGCAGGCATTAGAATTCCCATTTTATTTCTAAAGACATTGAGAGCCAGAGAGACGGCCATTCCAGGGAGAAAAGGAGCTTCCAGTCAGCAGCCCTTCAGATGTAAAGCCTGCTACTATAGCAGCCAGAATACTCTTGGCTGTGCAGAGGTAGCAAACAGCTCCCCAGCTCAGTGGCTTAGCACAGTGCTGACTTACTTCCTTGTCTTTTCTACATACCTTGTGGGTTAGTGTGGTGCTATGCTGCTATAGTTACACAAGAACAAGGGACAGTGGAGGCTTGGTCTTAATGTGTGACATTAATTGGCCACACTCACATTGGCATATATCATTTAAAATTTGTGTGGTTGGGGGGTGTATCTGGAAGCAGAGAGAAAAATAGTGTTTAAGGGCAGCTATGAGGATTTACTGTGACTACCTTTATTACTAATTTACTGAGTTACAAGCCCCCCCCCGAGTTTTTGCATAGCTCAAATTATTATTAATATTTGCAATATAGTGATTCTATTGGCAGTATAATGACTATAGTCACAGCGTCTCCCTGTTCTAAGCAGTGACCTACGTATGCTACTGCTGTTAACCAGGACAATTTAGCTCTCTGCGCTAGTTTTAAAAACCAGTAAAACAACAAAGAAGCTGTGCCCACTCGGCATCACACATTCAGCTCTGGGCACTGTTCTAAGCCATCTGCAGTTCCCTTATCTTCTTGGCTGTCCTGGGTGTTTGCTTGTTCCCATGCACAGAATACTTCCCAGCATGCTGTGGGCACCGCAGTGAACCAAGTAGATGAGGTTCTGTAGTTTATATGCTCGGAGAGGCAGGCAAGGCAGTTTCCAGCCGATAGGAAAAGAACTGTGACAACAATCGCTGCGGCAAGTGCCGGGGAGTTACAAGAAGCTCTCTGGGTTACAAAGAAGGCTGTTCTGTGAGGTCACCGTTTTAGAACCAAGATGGGCCATAGCCAGAATTCAGGTGTACGATGATCTAGGAAAAGAAAGTAATAGGCAGACTGACACACATTAATCCTCAGGATAGGGGATGAGTGTAGTGGCATTTCAATTGTATTTTAATAAATAAATCTTGCCTGGGATTGGGAGAGTAAAACAGCCCCCAGCCAAGCAGTGATAATATGCACCTTTAATCCCAGTAGCCACACTAGTTGCCATAGAAACCAGGCGGTGCATGCCTTTAATCCCAGTGGTGCACGACGCCTTTAATCCCAGCCCTAGAGAGGATTATAAAGCAAGAGGAGACAGCTTTCAGACACAGTCTCACTCTGAGATTCCTGGAGGCAGGATCGCCATTTTTGGACTGAGGTCGAGGTAAGAGCCAGTGGCTGGCTGCTTTGCTTTCGGATCTTCAGGTTGAACCCCAATTTCTCCGAGTTTTTCTTCATTGTGCTTCAGATGAGCTTGTTTTAAGAAGATTGGTGCCATCAGATACTCCAGTACAGGGTGACACTGGTATGAGAGAGTCTGCTATGGAAGGCATTTGTGTTTTATTGCAAATGCCATCTGATTTACTCTAGAGCCAAGGGCAGGTGGCAGGGATGTGCCAACAACTCTGTTCATTACTGACACCTGCATCATACTGGGGCATGGACGATTTAAGGGACCTGCCAGCTTTTGGGGAGTGGCTACTTTTTTTTTTTTGTACTGTAGATTTAATTTGACTCCTGTTTTTTTTTTTTCCCAAGATGGCATATAAGAATATTCTGTTGTGTGTGTCTGTGAACTGTTACTACAGTCAGTTGTTCCCTAATTAAAATCAATTAAATGCTGCTTTAGTATCTTGAAGCTTGGTTGTTTCTTTTCCCCATTGATTGTCCTAGTATATTAGCTTAGAGCACCCCCTCCCCCAGCCCCATTTTAAGGAGACAGAGTATGGCTATGTAGATTGGTCTGGCCTCAAAGCTCAATCTTGTTTTTAAATGTAAACATGCAAGAATCGTCTGAGTGTTGGATGCCCTAAGATCCTGGGTGTGTTTCGCTTATGGCAATGACTGTGGTGATAATTATTACCCATTGCAACAGTGATGTGCAGCTTTGTGTGAAGGATTTTTCTTTCAAATTTTAATTTTATTTTATGTGTATGAGTGTTTGCATGTATGCATGTGCATCACATGTTTGCCTGATGACCATGGAAACCAGAAGAGGGCGTCAGCTCATCTAAAGTGGCATTGTAGGTCCTCTGCAAGAGCAGCAGGTCCTTTCAACCATTGAGCTGCCTCTCTATCTCCAGAATATTCTTTTTTATGGGTTTTTTGTTTGTTTTGTTTTTTGAGACAGTGTCTTTTTGTGTAGTCCCTGGCTGTCCTGGAACTCAACTCTGTAGACCAGGCTGGCCTCAAACTCACAGAGATCCACCTGCTTCTGCCTCCTGAGTGTTGAGATTAAAGGTGTGCGCTACAACCACTTGGCTCCAAAGTATTCTTAATGTTAAACCCTGCTGAGTAGAATCCCCTGTAACTCACTGTTCTCCTTCAGTGTCTAGATCAGATTCTTTAAGTGTTTCGGTGGGTAAAAACTGCTACAGTAATTTGTGCTTACTTTCTGGATAAAGTATGTAAGTGAGATTACTTATTTGTATACATTCTTGTGAAAGGCTAATAAAATTTGCTTATTCATATGTATGTGTGGTGTTGTGTGTGTGTATATGAATATATATATATGAGACAAACTTTTTGTTTTTTGAGACAAAAAAGTCTCTACATAGCCCTTGTCCTGGAATTCACTGTATAGATGAGGACAGCCTCGAACTCACAGATATCCTCCTGCCTCTGCCTCTCAAGTGCTGGGATAAAGGTGTATGCCACCATGCCCAATCCTTATTCTTTTATTTTTAAAAGTCAGAGCCATTAGTTCATATTGCTCATGTAAAATGGTGGATGGAGCCTTCTGTAGTGGCCACCATTTCAGCAGTTACTTTACCAGTGGCAGCTGTCAGCTGGCAGAGTGTGGAGAGCGGGGCTGGCTCTGAGGCTGTGTGGAACCATAGCAAAGAGGTGTGAGGTCCGTTCCATGGGCCTCGTAAAAGACTAGAGGGGATTTTGGCTGAGGGATGGAAGAGTTTTGAGTGGAGGAATGTTCGAATTGGGTTAATAAAAATTCTTAATTAATGTATTTTATATTGTATTGGTATTCCTGTCCTTTAAGTATGACATCTTAACAGATAGTTTTGGTTTAATGATGATTTAAAGATTAATATGTATTTAATTTATTATTAATTAGTAAACCAATAGCTTATTATTAATAATTTAATTTATTAATTAGTTAATATTTATTTAATTTATAAATTATGAAGTCAGATTTTTATGTCTTTGCCTGTATATTGACTTTTCTACCTGTAAATATGCAATATTTAAAAACTTTATCTTAGTTTCATACATTTAAAAATACTTATTCTATTTATGTATGTGTGCATGTGTCTGTATGAAGGTGCCCATGGAGGCGGTGCATTCTGTGGAGCTACAGGCCTCCCAGTGGGGACTGGGATCCAGACTCTAATCCTTGAGTCTGAGCAGCAAGCATTGTTGACTGCTGCCTGGGCCAGCTCTCCAACCCCTGGTCACTGTGTTCTTACAAGGAGATTTCCTCTTTCAGGTTTTCTTTACTATAGACATGGTGCTTATTCCATTTGTTCAATTTTTAAAGTCTGATACTATTTTGTGCTTTAAAATATTTTCCTATCATTTTCATTCTTTTTAAAATTTAGGGCTGCTGAAGTTTGTCCTCTGTATTACTGTTTTCTGCAGTGTTAGTTGAGCCCTTTGTTGTTTGCCGTAGGTTTCCATTGCAGCTGTGTGCTGTTACTGCTCTCCTGTTTTCTCAGCATCTCATTAACGTTTTACCTCAAGTATTTATCTCTGAGCTTAAATTTTAAATTGTTTGATATTAAAAGAGACTTCTGGGCCATTTTTTCCTCTACATCTCCCCAGGTGTGACGTGTGTGTAGCATAGTGTATCCGTTTGACACGCGTCTGCGCTCATGAAGTCATGGCCATTTCCTGGCTCCAGGACGCTCTGTTTCTCCAGGCTTCTCTTGCTGGTTAGTCCTTCACCCTAGCAGCTACTGATCAGCTCTGTGTCTCCACGGAGTGCTTAGTCCTGTTCTCGAGTGTCACAGACATGTAGTCAAACAGAATGTGTTCTGTGTTTATGTTCTGATGGTTTTGTAATGTGTCCGGGTTGTTGCCTACATTGCGGCTTCATTTCCTTTGCAGTTTTTTTTTTTTTTTTGAGCCCATCTGAGTATTTAGCCAAGTCTGCGCATTGGTCTGAGTCTACCAGGTGGTTAGCTCTGTGGTGGCTTCTTGCTTTCGTTTTCATTATCTTCTTCCCTCTTTGTTCTAACACTAAAAATAGTTATTCTCTTAGCATATGAGACAAATGTTAATAATTATAAATACAAATTTAAATCTTCAGCCTTCAAAAGACTTCCATAAGGAAGACCTAAATAAATGTATAGTTTCAGAAATTTGTATTTTAATGATGGCATTTAAATCTCATTTTAAATCCTGTGTTCTGCTAGATAGCAGTTTTTATAAAACATGGGTGTGGTTTTTGAATGAAACTATTAGATTATCTGAAAATTGGGAAAAAACCCCAACAACTTGGATTGTGTTTCTTTTTATTTTTTTAAAGTTTTATTTATTTAATATGTATATGACATTCTGCCTCCATGTATGCCTGCACACCAGGAGAGGGCGCCAGATATCATTACAGATGGTTGTGAGCCACCATGTGGTTGCTGGGAATCGAACTCAGGACCTCTGGAAGAGCAGCTAGTGCTCTTAACCACTGAGCCATCTCTCCAACCCCAGATTGTGTTTCTTTAAGTAATTGGAAAACTTTGCTTTTTCATGTTATTCGGACATGGATGATGTGGTAGATAAGGGTAACGAGTGCAGCTTCACTGTACTTAATCGTTATGGTCTTTAGTCATTACCCATGCTCAACTCTGAACGCCACTCCCTCTGTGACCTGCCTGACTTCTTGGCTTTAGCTTGCTACCTGATGGGTAAGGATGGACCTGTGGTTACAGTCAGTGGAAGTGGAAACACTGGGTAAATGATTACTGCTACTTCAGCCAGCAGCTACACCGTGCTTCTGCCTTCTAGTGCCTCTGTTGTTGTTAGTTTAAATCTTCATTTATCATTACTCATTACATGAGTGTGTAATGTGTGCTTGGGGGCGCACATATGTTCCAGGCCGTCAGAGGACTTTGAGGAGTCTGTTCTTTCTTTCCACTGTGGTTTCTGAGATTTGAACTCAGGTCATCATGCTTGCATGGCAAGTGCTTTTTCCTACTAAGTTGTCTTGCTGGCCCTCTAATACCTCCTAATCCCTTTCATTGCCAACTTGAGCTCAGACTTTTGCTTGTTCCATTACAGCAACCTCATGGGCTGTAATTCTGACAGCTTTTCCACTGACCTTGTGTCCTGTGAGTACACAACATAAACTGATAGGAACTCAGAAGGAGTGCTCAGAGCTGGCTGTTTCTCTTCATGAATAAGCTGGGCTTCAGGGGACTCTGCTTGGTTGGAGGAATGGAGGCCTACCTAGGAGGAGCAGCAGTATGAAGGCCTGCCTTAAGACAGATCCCCTGATTCAGAGGAGGAAGAACACAAAGGCTATGCCTGCTGTTTGTCAGGGGCCAGGGCAAGATGGGACCTCCCCCGCCCCCAGAATTATGAGATTTTTGTTTATTTGTTTCTTTTTTGCCTTGAAAGCATTTAGTAGACCAGATAAACGCCATCTGACAGTCCATCTGTAGCCTGTTTGCTAGCCTTGATGGAAATAGTTTAAAAAGTGGCAGTTTAAATCTTGGCTCCAGGGGGGGCAGGACCTTGAATTTGTATGAGGTGTGTGTGTGTGTGTGTGTGTGTGTGTGTGTGTGTGTGTGTGTGTATAACGTAGGGAGGGAGTGGATATGTAATTAGTGATCAAACCTAGGACCCTACCCATGCTATACATGAGCTTTACTAGTGAACCACATCCCCAACTCGGTTTATGACTCTTGCTGTTGTTAATATTGATGGAGATACCTGCATGTCTCACATAAGCCTGGGGGTTGCAGACAGGTCAGACCTGCCCTACTTCATTGACCCACTGAACATTTGCTGTGCATGTGTGGGCCAAGTGGAGATGACTTTACTATTTCAGTCTTCAGGGCAGCAGAGGCTGTGCCATAGATAAGAGCCTCAGATACCGTGGACTTCAAAGCCACAGTCATCCTGTTTGTAGCCCACATTCCTTACTGGAATTCCTTCCCGCTTTGCTGACATAAGTTCAGGGATCCCTCTGCCTCTGCTGTGACTTCTGACACAAGCATCCACTTCTCCCTTACATCTGCTTCACTCTGGGATAATGGCATCTTGAGTTCTCTGCTTCCCATGAAGCCTCTTCTGCACTCCCAGGGATCCATGTACTCTTCATCTATCCCTTTGTGTCTCAGACCTTGTCTTACTTAGTGTTTCTATTGCTGTGAAGAGACACCTTGACCATGGTAACTCTTATAAAGGAAAGCATTTAATTGAAGTGGTGGCTTACAGTTCAGAGGTTCAGTCCATTATCATCATAGTGGGACATGACAGTGCACAGGCAGACATGGTGCTGGAGAAGTAACTGAGAGACCCTACATCTTATTGGCAATAGGAAGAGGACTGTGACACTGAGTGAAGTTTAAACAAAAGAGACCTCAAAGCCTGCCCCCACAGTGACACACTTCATTTAACAAGGCCACACCTACTTCAACAGGGCCATGCTTCTCAATAGTGCCACTCCCTATGAGTTTATGGGGGCCAAGTGCATTCAGACTATCACAGATCTCTTGGGCGTTGAAGCTAGACCTTTGCCTATTTGTTCATAGCCCTCACTTCTTTGTGTTTCCAATCCTGGGCCAGACACCAGGAACCTGCTCTTGATTAATACACCGAGTAATACAGTGAGTAAGGACTCACTAAATGGCAGCCACGGGAAGTCCTGCAGGGGAGGAAAGTGGAGACAGGCTTGAAGAAGCCTGGCTGATCCTGGTGAAGTGCACAAGCCAACAGTACAAATGCAAATTGGGACCTTTAGGTACTAGTCCTGCTGTGCTGTGTGGGTTCTTTCCTGGGCTTGACAGTGGAGAGGGAAACTGTTGTGTTGCTTTCTTGTCCCTCCTGGGTCTGACTGCAACACTGACAGCAGATCCCTGTGTTTAGGACTGTGAAACACTGCACTGCATCCCAGATTGTTCTAGTTTGGTCTCTCAGAGGTTAGCAACAGCACCTTGGAATGCTGCATCATCCCATGTCTTCTTCCTCAGCTTCTCCAGGGGTAGCGTTCACACAGCTCTAGTGGAATATTTAAACTTTGATTGGTTTGGTATAATCTTAGACTACAGGGTCTAGTCACAGACCAGAAAAGCTTGAGAGTTAAGCATCCCCACATTTGTTAGAATGATTATTTCACCGCAGTCACAGCCTACAGAAAATTCCACTCTCCACACCTTAGGGTAAAAATGACAGATGATTTTTTGGTGTCATTATAATAGTAGGTCTGTCTTTGTGAACCCCAGAAAGGTCGGAGCAATAGGGACCATCTGGGTTTTATCTGACTGCAATATCATACTGTGTAGTGTGGAAGTGATTCTTCATGACTGCCCTGTGGCCCACCCTAGCCTGACTGTCTGGCTTGGATCTCTTAGTTCTACCACACACTGGCTGTGACTATGGGCAATTTTCACTTTCTTCTGTAAAATATGGGTCATAAAAGTTTCTTTCTTTCTTTTTTTTTTCAGGTTGAAGCACAGTGAGTGAGTGAGACATTTTGTGCTTGGATTGTCCTGGAGTAGTGTTTGTTAAGTTCACTTTGACTGTGGTTGTTACAGTGATGAAATAAAGGGACATTCATACAGCACTGAGCACACATTTGCCCAGAGGGAACAGTGAATCTTATCCTCCCTTAGGTCCCCACCCATCTAGCATGAGAAAGACATCTAGAGGTCAAGGGACAGATGGCAGGAGAAAGCATGTGGTTCTTCACAGTTCCCAGTAAGGTCAGACACGGACCATAACATCTTCAAGGTTTCTTAGTTAGGCAGTGTGAACAGAGGCTCTCCGATGGGTGAGCTTCATGAGATGGAGGTCTTGACTGGTGCTATTAATCATTGTTTCCTTGTCACCCAGCACAGTGCCAGCATGAAATTGGCCCTCTTTGATTTGAGGTAGTAGAAAGTTGAGGGCATCAGATCAACAAAAATCAGTGAATTAGTTAAGACTCAGTAACTCACTAACTTACCACCTCTAGACTTTACAAAGTTCAGGTTGAAAATATGTGAAAGGCAAACTTGCCTCTGAATTTAACAAGTACAGGCTTTTTTCTTTCCTGTGTTCTCTAAATAATAAGGTTTAACATCTATTTACATC
>PVIU01022454.1:0-28381 GCA_004026605.1 Ondatra zibethicus
GGATACAACACCACTCAGGATGTTCAAAAAGCTTTAAGGAAACATTGCTTTGGATTTACCCAAAATTAATTTAACACTTGAGATATGGGATATTTATATGATATTTATGTAAGAGATTATATGTGGTGTATGTGTGTGTGCTTATTGTGCAGGCTGCTAAAGAGCTATCTAGCTATGATGCCTATGAACCACAACAATGCCAGCCCTGTAGTAATGAAAGTACAATTGTGGCACTGCTATCTTGGTGGTAACCAACATATCAAGACCTCCAATTGATATCAAGACCTACTCAACAAGAGGAGAATCATGTCTGGTACTGGAAATCTAATCAATTCCCTATGGCTAGTGAGGTCATGGACCCTAGAGGTGAATCTACAACCATCAATTTACCAGATCAACATAATTCCTAACCACATTCTGAACATTTAACCTTATACCCAAAGATAAGAGTGGCTATCATCCTTCATCAAAGAAGCCTCTCTTTGAAGCATATGGAGACAATCACAGAAAACCACAGATGGTGAAAATATAGAGAAAAATTGATCATGAATTTTTCCAGCCCCATCGGCCACATCTACAACACACTTATATCTTAGGGAACATCACAGATGTTCAGAGGGGGCAGAAATATTTTAAGAGCCAGAGGACAAGGGAGTCTGATGTGAGAATGTCTCCTAGAAATACATCAATGATACTATAGACAATATGGCTGCCTAAACAAGACCTGAAAACTAGAGTTTTAATATGGATTTTTAGTGAGGTAACCCAAGGAGAGACTTTACCAATGTCTACCCATTCCTTTAGTATCCCAAGGCAAATTGAGGGAAAACTCCAAAGTTCACTTGGAGGGAACCCATGAGTTTATTGGACTTCTTTATAGATCACATATTTTATAGGTCACTTGTAGGGGTGTGGATGTTCTTCCTGTTTGAAAGCAGAGACATTTCTTTCTTTTCCCAGCCACCCAGACCTGAATAATCACACAAAAACTGTATCAATTGCAACACTGTTTGGCCAATGATGCTAGTGTATTCCTAGATAGCCCTTATATCTAAAATGAACCCATTTCTATCAGTCTGTGTATCACCACAAGGTTGTGACCTACTAGTAAGGCTCCTAAGGCTCGTGTGTGTCCTTTTCCTTCGACAGTTACATGGTGTCTCCTTGACTCTGCCTATTCTCTCTATATCTCTGTTCAAATTTCCAGTCTGGTTGAATTCTGCTAAGCCATTGGCCAAAACATTAACCAAAACATTGTTCATTAACCAGTAAAAGCAACACATATACAGAAGGACATCCCACATCATCCCCCCTTTTCTGTCTAAATAAAAAGGAAGGTTTTAATTTTAACACTGTAAAATTACATATACAAAACAGTTATCAAGCAAGAATTATAGTTACAATATTTAGTCCATTTACATTTGACGAATTAAGGAAAATACTCTATTATGTATCCTATCTTTGTGAATCTAAGTTTTATGTCTAATTTATCTTTATCATAACTGAGGAAAACTATAATTATAACTATCTATTCTTCAACTCCATCAAAGACCCCAGAAGGATATAATATTACTTAAATAACATGAAGTGCATTGTAAGCAACTTCCAAAACTTAGAATTGACAGAGACATCTTGCTGCCTGGGAAGTCACTCAAAATTCTTCTATAACATTGGGTTGTCTATCTTCAGCCTACAGGCCCATAGTATCTGGCAGACTTTTCCATGAAGCAGGAAATTTTAAAGACTGTTTCACCTAGCTTGGTAGTTTGTCAGTCACTTCTTCTGTATCCTGCAGAATTTCTGGCAGTTTCTTCTGTGAATCAGGAATCCTGAAGGACCATCTTGTATTTTGGAATGTTCAGCAGTTACTTTTCTGTGTCCAGTTTATACAGCATGCCATCAAGCAGTCTAGGCAAGAGCAGTTTCTTACCCAAATGGTTAGCATTGTCACATTCAAGGCAAATTCTATAATGAGTTTCTTCAATGCCCATAAACCTCTCTGAAGTAATTGGTGCTGCCAGAAGCAGACATGTCTCACTGTTGAGAAAGTCTAAATTCTTAAAACATTTTAAATGCCATGTTTTATAGGTATTTGAAAGGTTTGAAGACTACCTATTCATCTGAAATATATCTCTGTACATCTAGAAAACCTAATATGACTACAATTTAACTATTATAAATGACTATCTATTAATCTGTATTTCTTAATTATACATTACTTTTTAAGTGAGTTACACAAACACAATACCTTAAACATGAGCAGAAATACATATACATTGTAACAAAATTGACTTTAAATTTGTATCAATTGACCAAAGTCCATATCAATGCAAAGTATTCATCTCTACCTTTAAATGAAAACAAACATTAATAAACAATATTTGGGAATTTGGGCATAGTTTTCTCCAATCTGCTTTTTGTTGACTGAAGTATTTTTAGGGTTTATGGAGACCTTTTGTGGGGCCTTGTTCCATCAAACCACATTAGCCTGCAAGGAATACACAGGTTCTTATCTTCCTTGGAAACAAAAGCAGAACCTTTTTTCTAGAGCAACATATTTCTAGACCCAAATTTTGAAGTGAAGACACCATTATGTTTGTTTAACTTATCAGTCCCCAGAATCAAATGTCTGTCTGCAGTCAAAAAATTCAAATAAAACACAATAATATACATAATCTAGACTCTCTGCATATATTCCATCTTTATCTGGCTTATTTTTATTTACTCCTTTAATCTTTGACTGTCTGTACTCTTTTATATTACTTTTACTGTCTCTTTAAAGACTTTGTTTTAATTTTTAAACCTATTTCTTTTTTAACTGTCTATACTCTTTTTCTTCTCTCTCCCAAGCCTACATACATTTATTTAACACTGTGACCCATTTAGAGGTTTTTTTCATCTGAATCTGTCTTTATTACATATCTGTAATCATTTTCTGACCAGGAGCACTTTTTTTTTTAAAGCTAAGCAGGCATGGCTAGAACCAACTCCACGGCCCTGCTATTTGTTCCACCCAGTCCAACATGGCAGAGGCATATTCACCGCCTCTGCAAGCCATGCACACTGTTTCAGCTCCAGGAACATAGTGGGTCTATGTTTATGTTAAGCAATTTGGAGATGTGCTGTTCACAGACCCCATTTAAGTGCAGGACCTTCCAAAAGAGCCATAGTTCCTTCTGCTAGCATGAACCAGGAAGCCAAATTTTAAAGAAGCCCTGCAATTTTTTTTTTACCACTAACCCTGAGTCAGGAAGACTTCTCTTAAAGGAGACGTGCCTTGCTTGCTGCCAGCAATCAGAGTCTATCTGAAAAAAATGTGTCTACCAAGAAGCTGTGCTAAACTCTGTTCTTTTGTGTCCAGAATTCCTTCCTAAGTGCTCTCAGGTTTTATGTGGATGTAGTTGCCCTAAGTTGGCATGCTGTTTGTAAATGAAGACTGCTCTTACTTTTCCCAGCTTCTAAGACATGAATAATCACACAGAAAGTATATTAATTGCAACACTGTTTGGCCAATGACTCTAGCATATTCCTAGCTAACTCTTACATCTTAAATTAACCAATTTCTATCAATCAGTGAGGTTCCTAAAGTTCCAGAATGTCCTTCTCCTTTGGCAGCTACATAGTGTTTCCCTGAATCCACTCACCGTCTCTCTACATCTCTGCTCAGATTTCCTGCCTGGCTGTACTCTGCTAAGCCATTGGCCAAAACAGCTTTATTCATTATCCAGTAAAGTAAAACATATACAGAAGGACATCCCACATCACCTCCTCCAGCCAGTTGCATCTGAAAAGTGTTATCCAGCAGGCATGAGGGCTTCTCTGTAGCTTCATAGACAGACCTCTCCTTCCCTAGTCTTCCTCTGTCTCCATACTCTTCTTCAAGGCCATGTAATTCAGACAGAGTTAGAAAAACCAGGTAAGAGAGAGCAGCTGGATATTCAGGCAATGGTCTCTTGGCCCTCTTTTCATCTGCATGAGAAGGCGTAAACAGTCAGCAAGCTCAGCTGGGATGGTTATTTGCGAGGGGGCACAGTTGAATGCCCCAAGGTTCTGGGAACAGTTATGTATGACACTGCTCATCAGATGATAGTCATCAAGGCTGAGTCTACATTCTAGCCATTGTAAATGGGGTAGCAATTGATATGACTATGTAGGTGTCTCTGAAATAATGCATAGAGCCTTTGGCTGTGTGCCCACAGGTGGTACATCTGTATCATTTTAGTGCTTAGTGAAATCTCCACTTTGATTTCCACAATGGTTATACTAGTCTGTTCCACCAACAGTGTATAGGTGTCCTCCTTTGACCACATCTTCACCTTTATTTGCTGTCAGTCATTTTCTTGGCCATTTTACTGGCGTGACTCTCAAAGTAATATTTTTATTTAAGTTATTCTTTAACAGTTTCATATGTGTATAGTACACATATTTATTATTCTTACCCCTGCTCTTATCTCCCTCCCAACCTCTCAAGAGTTCTCATCCCTCTTTCATGTATCTTTGTTTTGTTTTGTTTGTGTATGTATACATTTGGAACTATTGATTGAAACATGCTGGGCTCACCATTGAATATGCAATTGAAGATGGTGACTCTCCATTGCCAGTATCCATCAACAGCCAGTAGCTCCTCAGGGAGGGGTAAGAACTCCATTGCTAACTATTGAGAGGTCCAGCCTTGTGGAGACCCAATGTAGGCAACCACAGTTGTTATAGATTTATGACTGCCATGGGCATATCATGCTCAGAAGACAGAGTTTCACAACCCTTCCCTCCATCACTGGACTCTAACATTTATTGAAACACCTCTTTTATGATATCCCCTGAGTCTTACACCAAAATCTGTAAAGTCTGCTTCCCTTTTGCAATTCACAGCCTTTCGTCCTTCTATTTGGTGAAGCTCACATAAGATCGCCCTTTTCAAAAAAAAATAAATAAATAAACTCAATGGTTTGATTTCTTAGCATTTGTCTTTAGAAGTCTGCTTTATTTCACTTAATGTACTGTTCACTATATCATTCACATAATTTTAGATGATAGAGTTATATCTCCTTTTTGAAGGACAAATAGCGTTCCATGATGCAGGGAATGGATTCCACATATTCTATAATTCACCCACCTGATATGATCACTGACTTTATTCTATTACCTTGCCAGTTAAACATTGCAGTTACCACAGTATGACAACCATGTCATTGATATCTTGATCTAATTTCTCTGAATATACATACAGAGTATCATATTATCTGGTGTTTCAACTTATGTTTCTTTCCTGCAACTCCCATACTGTTTTCCTTATTGGCTGCACTAAGCTTGTGCATATGGTATGTTCAGAGGTCTTATTTCTCAACATCTTCACTCAGCATTTGTTAATTTCTGCTTTGATAATTGTGGCCATTATTGTTTGTCATAGCCTGTGTCCAGGCAATGACATCGGCTGCTGTCCCACCCAGTTTGTTCATTCTTGCTTGGAATAAAGCATGTGGGTTAAGATATTTCAGGTAGAAATAACAGAGACTCAGAAAAAATAGATGTAGGGTAGATTTGGGAGGACTGTCAGCAAATACTGCAGCCTTGAGTTTATTTTTCATAACCTTTTTATATCCCAAGGCAAGGTGGAGGGCAAAACAGGTTCAAAACATTGAGGAGCAAAACATCTAGTAGCTACACCTTAGGTCAAACATCCTGTTATGTAGGCAAGACGGGCAGCTACTTCACCTTAGGCCTCTTGTTTGACCTTGAAGGAACAAAACACACTTAAATTCTCTAACCCTAAGTCAAGAAGGAACAGAGTCACTTCTATGGGCTCCCACAATTGTAGAGATAGATAATTGTGATTTTGACTTGCATTTTATTTATTGCTAATAATTTGCAATATTTTCTGGCATCTTTTGGACATTTGTGTATGTTCTTTAGAAAAATAGCTACTTCTGACATTTGCTTACTTTAAATTAATTTTTTTGCTATGCTATTTAGTTAATGTGTTTGTACATTCTAGTTTTTAAGTCATTGATACATGTCTGGTTTGAGAATGTTAAATGTGTTTTTAGCTTGTCTCTATATTCTGTGTTTACCCTGCTGTGATAAAGTTATTTTAGTTTGAAGTAATACTTTTTTATTTTTAAAACTTTTTTAAAATTCATTTTACATACCAACCACAGTTCCCCCCACACCCCTGCCCCGCCAGCCCACTTCCCAACTACTTCTCAGAAAGGGTAAGGCCTCCCTCTCATGGGGAGTCAACAATACCTGGCACATTAAGTTGAGGCAAGACCAAGACTCTTCCCCCTGCATCAAGGCTGAGCAAGGCATCCCACCATATGGAATGAACTCCAAAAAGCCAGCTCATGCACCAGGGATAGATCCTGGTCCCACTACCAGTGATCCTGCAAACAGTCCAGGCAATACAAATGTTGCCTATATGCAGAAGGCCTAGTTTGGCCCCATGCAGGCTCCTCAGTTGTTGGTCTAGAGTCAGTGAGCTCCCCCCACAAGCTTGGGTCAGCTGTCTCTGTGGTTTTCCCAATCAAGATCTTGACCTCCTTTGTGTGTATGATCCCTACTCCCTCTCTTCAACTAAGATTCAGAAGCTCATCCCAGTGCCTTTTTGTGGATCACTGCATCTGCTTCCCTCAGTTACGGGATAAAGGTTCTATTATGACAATTAGGGTAGTTACCAATATGATTACAGCAGAAGTCCTGTTCAGACGCTCTCCCCACTATTCCAGGAGTCTTAGCTGGGTCATTCTTGTAGAGTCCTAAGAATTTCCCTAGCACCAGGTTTCTCCTAATCCCATAATGATTTTCTATATCAAGATATCTCTTTCGTTGTTGTTCCTCTCTGTTCCTCCCTCAACTTTCCCTCATATTCTCATTCTCCACCCTCTCCCCTTTACACCCCCTGTCCCCAGTTTACCCAGGAGATCTCTTCTACTTTCCCTTCCCAGGGCGATCCATGTGTCCCTCTTAGGATCCTCCTTATTATGTAGTTTCTCAGGAGCTGTGGATTGTGGTCTGGTTATCTTCTCCTTATAGAAATCTTAAGAAACTAAATATCAAAATACCAAATAATACTATTTAAAAATGGGGTATAGATCTGAACAGAGAACTCTCAACAGAAGAATCTCAAATGGCCAAAAGACACTTAATGAACTGCTCAACATCCTTAATCATAAGGGAAATACAACTCAAAATGGCTCTGAGATACCATCTTACACCTGTCAGAATGGCTAAGATCAAAATCTCTTATGGCAGCCTATATTGGAGAGCATGTGGAGTAAGGGGAACACTCCTCCACTGCTGGTGGGAGTGCAGTCTTCTAAAGTCACTTTGGAAATCAGTTATGGAGGTGTCTCAGAAAATTAGGAATCAATTTATCTCAAGTTCAAGCAATTCCATTCCTGGACATAAACTCAAAGGAAGTTCAATAATACTGCAAGGACACTTGCTCAGTTGTACTCATAGAAACATTATTCATAAAAGACAGAACCTGGAAACAACCTACATGCCCCTCAACCAAAGAAAGGATGAAGAAAATGTGGTACACTTAGAAAATGGAATATTACTCAGTGATTAAAAACAAAACAAAACAATGACATCATGAAATTTGCAGGCAAATGGACGGAACTAGAAATAAACATCCTGAGTGAGGTAATCCAGACCCAGAAATACAAACATGGTATGTACTCATTCATAGTTGGATACTAGATGTGAAGTAATACTATTAATGAGTTTTACTTTTGGTAAATTATATTGAAACTGTTATATAAATCTCTTACCAAAAGACATTCCATGGTATCCTATGATACTTCCCTTATAATTTATTGTACAAATTTGGTAGCTTGAGTACGCTGTCTATACAGAGAAGAATTTTGTATATGGCAAGAGACAGGAATCTACTTTCATTCTTTTGCATATTGGTTTCCTGATTTCTCAATAGTTTTTATGGGAGAATCTGTTCTTCCTTCATTTTGTAGTCTTCAGATTTCTGTGTAGCATCATTTGGTTGATTTAGTTCTGGGCTTTTTCACGCATTTTATTTTTATGCCTAAAAGCTAGCACCATACCAATTTTGTTATTCTATAGTTTTCTAGTCTTTTTTTAAAATCGTTTTTAATTGAGCTATATATTTTTCTCCACTCCCTCCATCCTCTTCCCTCCCCTTCTACCCTCTCCAATGATCCCCATGCTTCCAATTTATTCAAGAGATTTTGTCTTTTTCTACTTCCCATGTAGATTAGATCCATAGATGTCTCTTTTAGGGTCCTCATTGTTGTCTAGGTTGTCTGGATTGTAAATTGTAGGCTGGTTTTTCTTTGCTTTATGTCTAAAAGCCACTATGGATGAGTACATATTATATTTGTCTTTCTGGGTCTGGTTTACCTCACTCAATATGATATTTTCTAGATCCACCCATTTGCCTGTAAATTTCAAGATGTCTTTTTTTCTGCTGTGTAGTACCCCATTGTGTAAATGTACCATATTTTCTTTATCCATTCTTTAGTCAAGGGATGTTTAGGTTGTTTCCAGGATATGGTTATAACAAATAATGCTGCTGTGAACATAGTTGAATGCTGTAGGACAATGGTGTTGTACCCTGTAGAGATTTGTTACTTGTATTTTAATATAATGCTGATTGGCCAGTAGCCAGGTAGGAAGTATAGAAGGAGAATTCTGGGATGAGGAAAAGTCACTCTGAAGTTGTCATCTAGACACAGAGGAAGCAAGATGAGACTGTCTCACTGATAAAAGGTACAAAGCCACATGGCTAACATAGACAAGAATTTTGGGTTAATGTAAGATATAAGAGTTAGTTAATAAGAAAGCCTAAACTAATAGGCCAATGAGTTTATAATTAATGTAGGCCTCTGTGCGCTTCTTTGGGACTAAACAGCTGTAGGACCAGGCAGGATAAAAACCTCTCTCAACATTTGAGCAAATGTCCTTGTGGTATGATTGAGCATCCTCTGGGTATATACCCAAAAGTGGTATTTCTGGGTCTTGAGATAGGTTGTTTATTAATTTTCTAAAATATTGCCATACTGTTATCCAAAGCAGCTATACCAGTTTACACTCCCACCAGCAATGCAGGAGTGTTCCCTTTATCCCACATCCTCTCCAGCATAAGGTGTCATCAGTATTTTTGCTCTTGGCCATTCTTATAGGTGTAAGATGGAATCTCAGAGTTGATTTGATTTGCATTTCCTTGATGGCTAAAGATGTTGAGCATTTCCTTAAGTGCCTTTCAGTCATTTGAGATTTGTCTGTTGAGAGTTCACTGTTTAGGTCTGTACTCAATTTTTTTTTATTGGGTTATTTGTTCTTTTGATGACTAATTTCTTGAGTTCTTTGTATATTTTGTAAATCAGACCTCTTTCTGATATGGAGTTGGTGAAGATCTTTTCTCATTCTGTAGACTGCTGTTTTGTCTTGTTGACCATGTCCTTTGCTTTACAGAAGCTTTTCAGTTTCGGGAGGTCTCATTTATTAATTGTTTTTCTCAGTGTCTGTGCTACTGGGGTGATATTTAGGAAGTGTCCTCCTGTGCTAAGGCATTCAAGTGTACTTCAGAGTGGTTTGGTTTAATGGTGAGGTTTTGATCCATTTAGACTTGAGTTTTGTGCATGGTGATAGATATGGATCTATTTTCATTCTTATACATGCTGATATCCAGTTATGCCAGTACCATTTGTTGAATATGCTTTCTTTTTTCTGTATTATATTTTTTTGCTTTTTTGTCAAAAATCAGGTGTTCATAGTATCAAAAACCAATTAAGATCTAGCAGAAGACATTGCTATGTAGTGATGGCTATTAAAATAAAGGGCTAGCAACTTAAAAGTAATGGGAGTAACTGGGGGAGCATGGCTACCAGGAAAATTATGAATTTTCCTCTTAAAACTGCTTTCATTATGCCCCATAAATTTGGGTATTTTGTATTATCATTTTCATTAAATTTTAGGAAGTTTTAAATTTTTTTCCTTTATTTCTTGACCCATTAATGATTCAGGTGAGCATTTTTTCATTTTCATGTGTTTTGTACTTTATGAAATTAGTGTTCCTGTTGAATTCTAATTTTAAGCCATGGTAATCTGATAAGATACATGGGGTATTCCAATTTTTTTTTTATCTCTTGAGGTTTGCTTTGTTACCTAGTATGTGGTCAATTTTTGAGATGGTTCCTTGAAGTGCTGAGAAGAAGGTATATTCTTTTATGTTTGGATGAAATGTTCTATAGATGTCTGTTAAGTCCATTTGATTCATAACATCTATTAGTTCCCTTATTTCTCTTTTAATTTTCTGTCTGGCAGATCTTTCCAGTGGTGAGAGTGGGGTATTTAAGTCTCCCACCATTAGTGTGTGGGGTTTAATGTGGATTTAAGCTTTAATAGTGTTTCTTTTACATATGAGGGTACCCTTGGTTTGGGGGCATAGATGTTCATTATTGAGATTTCCTCTTGATGGATTTTTCCTGTGACTAAACATGAAATGTCCTTTGTCTGTTTTGATTGATTTTAGTTTGAAGTCTATTTTGTTAGATATTAGGATAACTACACCAGCTCATTTCTTAGGTCCATTTGATTGGAATATTTTTTTCCCAACCCTTTACTCTGAGGTGATGTCTGTCTTTGAGGTTTAGGTGTGCTTCTTGTATGCAGCAGAAGGATGGATTCTGTTTTCATATCCAGTTTGTTAGCCTGTGTCCTTTTATAGGTGAGTTGAGTTCATTAATATGAAGGGATATTAATGACCAGTGATTGCTAGCTCCTGTTATTTTAGTTTTCATTGTTGGTGATGTTATTGTGTGTGTTTTTCCCTTCTTTGGGATTTGCTGCCTTGAGATCATCTATCACCTGTGTTTTTGTGCATGTAGCTAACTTCCTTTGATTGGAGTTTTCCTTCTAATACTTTGTGTAGGTCTGGGTTTGTGGCTAGGTATTGGTTAAATCTGGTTTTGTCAATGAATAACTTGTTTTGTTCTTCTATGATGATTGAAAGTTTTGCTGGGTATAATAGTCTGGGCTGGCATCCATGGACTCTTAATGTCTCATAATGCTTGACCATGACTTTCTGGCTTTCATTGTCTCCAATGAGAAGTCAGGTGTAATTCTGATAGGTCTGCCTTTATATGTTACTTGGCCTTTTTCCTTTGCAGCTATAATATTCTTTCTTTATTCTGTATGTTTAGTGTTTTGATTATTATGTGGCTAGGGAACTTTTTTTGATCCAGTCTATTTGGTGTTCTGTAAGCTTCTTGCATCTTCATATGCATGTCTTTCTTTAAGCTGGGAAAGTTTTCTTCTATGATTTTGTTGAATATATTTTCTGTGCTTTTGAGTCAGACTTCTTTTCCTTCTTTTACCCCTATTATTCTTAAGTTTGGTCTTTTCGTGATGTCCTGTATTTTGTGGATATTTTGTTTTAAGCTTTTGGTAGATTTTTTTTTGTCTGATGAGTCTATTTCCTCTATTGTATTTTCAGAGATTAAGATTCTCTCTTCCATCTCTTGTATTCTGCTGTTTATTCTTACTTTTGTGGTTCCTGTTTGGTTGGAAGTGTCACTTCAGTCGCTAACATCCATATACCCAAGGAGTCTGGAATGTTTCAGTTAATGTTTCATTTCAGCCCCTGGCATCCATATATCCAAAAAGTCTGGAATGTTTGGGTGGAAAGTTCCATCCCAAATCCCTCCCCTGGGAATTGCCTCAGTCCAGACTCCACCTCCAATGTTTGTGTAGAAAGTTCCACTCCAAACCTCCTCCTCTGGAAGTTGCCTCAGTCCAGATTCCACCTCCAGAAAAGCCTGCCAAATGATGATGCCTCCTCTGAGATGCTCAAGACCACTCCCACAGGCTATTTAAACTGCCCCCCAAGAGAACAAACATGTGGTTTCCTGGTCTTTCTCCCCATCTCCTCTCTGAGGGCCTGGAAGGCCACCCAGGAGTGCTAGTATCCATTAAACCTGGGCTCTCTCTAATTTGGTTTGATTTGGTCTGATTTGGATTATTGCATCAGCAGAGAGGCTTATTGGGCCATGAAACTTTTCAGTTCTTGATTTTTTTTTCATATTTTCTGTTTCTAGAACTCCCTCAGTTTGTGTTTCCTTTTTGTCTCTATTTTGGTTTTCAAGTCTTGAATCATTTCTTTCATCTGTTTGATTGCTTTTTCTTGGTTTTCTTTAAGGGGGATTTGTTGATTTCTTCCAATTTTTTGTTTGTCTTTTCCACCATTTCTTTGAGAGAATTTTTCATTTCCTCTTTAACGGCCTCAAACTCTTAAAAACCAAACTTTCTCCTAAAGTTTTTTTTGGGGTCATTTTCTTCTGTTTCATCTATATTGGGGTGTTCAAGTCTTGCTGTTGTAGAGCCACTAGTTTTCGTTGGTGTCGTGTTGTTCTTTGTGGTGTTGAGTGTGTTCTTACCTTGTCTACACATCTTTTCTTAATGGTGTAGTTGGGGTTGTGTCTCTACTGATCAGTCTTTCAAGTGCCAGTGGATCCAAGGTTCAGATTGTTGCTTCTTGTGGTTCAGTCAGCGCCATGCTTCTGGGTCACTCGATGTTTCCAGAGGTCTCTCAGTGCTCCTGGGGATTGCTCTGCAATACAAGAAGTCATTTGGGCCTGCTCCCATAGAGGTCACTTGCTTGGACTGCTTTTACTGAGGTCCCTCACTTAGGCCACATTGGACTAATGAATGTAGGTCCATGAGGAATATTCAAGGTAATTCTTTGCCATCAGCAAAATATGTTAGGGACCTCTCACAGGTCCCTTTGCCAAGTTCGGTTCAGTTGTCTTTTGCCATGTTAGAAAAACTCCATCCCAGAGCAATTAAAGAACCTATGCCTTTTCTGAGAAACCATGCTGTTCTGGATAATAGAACAGCTATAGAAGAGAGAACAAAAAATTCAAGAGAAACCATGAATCGGTATATTGGCAAACTTCTATAAATATAATACAAATAAAAGACATTGTCATTAGAAGTCTGGTAGATACCATTGTGTATGTAGCAATAATTTCATCAGAATCTTGGCATCCAAGTTGGCCTCTTCAGGATGTAAATGTTCAGTTTTTAGGGATTGGAACTTTATCTCAGGTGAAGCAGAGCATGAGTTGGGTTGAATGTATAGGACCTAAAGGATAGAGAGGAATATTAAAATTATATGTCACTAGCATAGCAATGAATTTATGGAGATATGATTTGTTACAGCAATGGAATACTCAGATTGACATTTCCCCAATCTTAGAAACAAACCATAAATTAAAGTATGTTTCTGGGAAAAATATTACAAGATATTATAAAGAACAGTCACCGACCATTCAGATTGTACAAGAATAGGGCACAACAGCTGCTGATATTTCAAAGGCACCGAGACCCCTACCCTTAAATGGTTGATACACAAACCTGTATGGGTTAAGCAATGACCTTAAACAATAGAGAAACTGCAGGTTTTATAATGGTTGGTACAGGAGGAACTAATGCTCAGCATATTGAAGAATCTATCAGCTCTTAGAATTCTCCTGTATTTGATGTTAAAAAGAAATCTGGAAAATGGATAAGATAATATATCTAAGAACTATTAATAAAGTGATTCAGCCAATGGGCTCTCTATATTCTGGAATTCCTTTGCCTCCCCTATTACTGAAAAAGTGGCCCCTTTTCCTTATTAATTTAAAAGATTGTCTCTTCACTATACCTTTAAAAGAAAGGAAAAAAGAAAAATATCCCTTCACAGTGTCTGCTTATAATAATTCTCAGCCTGCTAAGAGGTATCATTGGAATGTTCTCCCACAGGGAATATTTAAAAGCCCCACCCTGTGCTAATAGTTTGTAAGTCAGCCATTGGAAATGATACACAATTTCCTGAATCTATAGCTTATCATTACATGGATGACATTTTGCTCTCTGATTCAAATATAGATACTTTAGAAAGAATGTTTGAAGAAGTAAAGAAAATTTTGCCATTTTATTAATTAAGAATTGCTCCTTAAAAAATACAAAGAGGAGATTCTATGAATTATTTAAGCTATAAAATAGGTTTATAAAAAATTAGATCACAAAAGGTTCAAATTAGGAGAGATCAATTGCAGACTCTTAATGACTTCCAAAGATTGCTAGGGGACATTTCCAATCTATGGTACACTATTGGGATAGGTCTTAATGACCTGATTAATGTAAACAAAACAGTAGATGGTGACAAGGATTTAAATAGTCCCAGGGAATTATCAGCTGAAGCTGAGAGAGAATTGACTTTGATTAAAGAGAAATTAGAGGAGGCACCTGTGGATCATGTGAAGCCGAATCTTAACTGTATTCTGATTATTACCCTCCAAACATTCCTCTACGGGAATTTTAATGCAGAGGAAAAATATTACCTTAGAATGGATATTTATACCATGTAAATTAAGTACAAAATTAAAAACTTATGTAGAAAGGGTCTCTGAGTTTATTCTAAAAGGAAAATTGAGATTTCATCAATTAGCAGGAATAGACCCAGTAGAAATTATAGTATCTTTTAATAATGATGAAACTGAAAAATTATTGGATGAAAATAAACCTGGTAAAGAACTTGTAGTAATTTTTTGGAGAGATTAACAACAACTATCCCAAAAGCAAGAAAGTTCAACTCATAAGGAAAACTAACTGGATTCTTTCTTTCATTATATGGGACACACCAATAACTGGAACCTCTACATTTTATACTGATGCAAATAATTAAATAAAAGCAGGTTACAAATCAGAGAATTTAAGTAAAATAGATCAAAGACTTTATGATTCTGTAAAAAAAAAAGTCAGAATTATATGCTATTCTCATGGTACTAAGGAATTTTAAAGAACCTCTCAACATAGTTATTGATTCACAGTATTCAGAGAGAATTGTTTTGCATATTGAAACCACTGAATTATACCAGATGATACAGAGTTGACTTTATTATTTATTCAGCTACAAGATACAATCAGGAATAGGAATCATCCCATATACATAACACACATCCAATCCCATATATGTCTGCCAGGTTCTCTAGCACAAGGTAATGAAGAAATTGATCAATTATTGATTAGGAATGTGATGAAGGCTTCAGAATTTCATAAAAAAGACCATGTCAATAGCAAAGGTTTAAAAAGACTTTTCCATCACATGGCAAGAAGCCAGGGAAATTATAAGGAAATGTCCTATTTGTTCTTTATACAGCCAAACACCACTACCTGCAGGAAGTAACCCAAAGGGTACTTAAAGGAATGAAATCAGCAGATGGATGTGTTCCCTTTTGAAGAATTTAGAAGACTAAAATATATACACCATGCTGTTGATAGCTATTCATATTTTCAATGGGTAACTCCTTTGAGTTCAGAAAAGGCTGATTCAGTAATCACACATTTGCAAGAAGTTACGGTCATCATGCGTAAAGACAGACAATGCTCCAGCATATGTTTCTAAGAAAATGAAACAGTTTTTTGCTTATTATAATATAAAGCATATTACAGCTATACCACACAATCCTACAGGGTAGGAAGATCAAATTTAACTCTAAAGGATATGTTAAGTAAACAGAAAGGGATGATAAATACCCCAGAAATAGATGGCATAATGCTTTATTAACTTTGAATTTTCTAAAGCTAATGAGAAAGGAACAACAGCTGAGGAGAGATATTGGATAATAGAAAAACTAAATAATTAAATCAGCCAATATACTTTAAAGATGGACTGACTTCAGAATGGAAGTTCTGAAAATTGATAAAGCTTCTATTTGAACAAGAGCACCTCTCAATTAGAAGAGTACCATGGCTGTTTAATTTAAACTAACCTATAAAATTGGCAAATGTTTTTCATTTGATCAAATATAACTTGCCAAAAGAGAATGCCCCTGAAATCAGGATTGGGGAAGGGTTTTGTTTTTGTCTTTTCAGGAGAATAAAGGTATCTAGCTAAGGAATCTGAAGACCACTGGAGAAATGAGACATCTGAAGAAAAAGAACAAATCATCCAGAAAAAAAAAGTTCTCAAGAAAAAGAGTAAATTGGCCTATTGGCATATCACTGTTCCAATAGGATAAAATTTTATAAATCTTCCCAAAAGTTTGTTTCTGCTATTCTCTATAGACATATAATACAAATGGTCTTTTTGTAGTCTCAGTTTAATTAGAAATCAAAGTTGACTTTGGAGTTGGAGTGTGGCTCTCTCCTTCCATAAACCCAAGCATGCTATTAAAGTAAAACCCAAAATCTCTTGTCTCATGTCAAAAGAGTCACCTGATATGGCACAGAAGAGAAACAAATATTTAAGTACTATTTTATTGCCACTAATCTCATAATCCTTTGGTTTTATATTGACTCCTTAACAGCTTTTCTTAAGGTATAAATTTTACCAAGATTAATACATTTATATATCCTAAACTTTTTGTCATGATATTAATGGTTATAGAGAGAGTACTAACTAATTCTAGAAAAAGGTTTTATCTACCTTCCTATTTACATTTTTTTTCTTGTTTGAGTCTCTGTCAGTTTTCTGCAGTGAACCATAAGCATGCCTAACAGTGACCTTTGAAGTCTCCATAAGGAGGATGGGGCCCCACAACGATGACTCTTCCAAATATGACAACACCACTAAGCTGAAAAACACCACCTAAAGATCGGCTTTGGACCACAAACTTCTCAGAACAATTTTGAGGTGGCTGAGATGATCCAGTCTAACAAACTGCTCTAGTCAGGACTTGAGACAAGCCCTGCACTTTCCCATTACACAAAGACTGGACAACAAATGATACAGCTACCTCTCCCAGGACTTGAAAATTAGCCCAAATTTTTATTTTCAAGATTCCCTAAAGATACTGTCATCCCAGACAGCAGGAAGTAAATTTAAAAATATGATATCCACATTCCAAAGAGGTGGAGTGGGTGGTTTTTGGTCATTCAATGGATTATGGATATTTGTCATCATTTAGGAGTGTTGGTTACAAGTTGTTATTGGTTAAAGTCAGGAGGAAAGTTAAACAAAGGAAATTAGATTCTAGGGTGTTATTTTGAAAAGATAAAAAGGGAGCTATAGATAAGATAGGATGAAAGTTATTGAACCTACTCTGAAAAGAAAAATGGGAGGATATAGATATAATAAGATAAAATTAGATTTTGACTCTTTTTAAAAGCAACTACTAGTTTTAAATGTTTTACATTGGTTTGGATTTTTGTATATTGTACACAAATTTTGTCTATTGATACTAATTTGAGATTAATTTTGTTAGAACAAAATGTACTATATATACATTTCTACTCTTCTTAAGGTCTTGTACCTATACAAATCATTTAACAATACAATGCAAATTTTTAGTCATTAAAAATTTTTATTACCAACTCTTTAGGATAATAAGGAAATGCAGGTTAGTAGTTAAATCACCTATTACAATCAAACTTGTAGTTACATTAGGTATGTTTTCAAGGTCAAAGATATATTTTAGGTAGGTTACCTTTAAGCACTTCAGAGATCTACAGAAAATGACATTTAATCTGTTTTAATATCATATGCTTGTTTCTATGACCACGAGACATGCCTGCTCCTGGCAGCACTAACTATTTCAGAGAAGATAGTGGGCATCAAAGAAACTTCACCTGGAGTTTACTTTCTATGTGGCAAAAGTTAACTACTAGGCAAGAAAATGCACTTGCTTTGACTGCTGACAGTATGCTGTTCTAATTGGACAAGTAGGACACAAAAACAAGTGACTACCAAATCTTATCAAGACAATGAGGGACAGCCCTTCAGAATATCCTTCTTCACAGAAAAGTCTGTTGGATATGCTAGGCCTGAAGGCCAAAGATGTTTGCCCCACTGTTACAGGCAGTCAGTTGTTTCTGTCATTTCTCACATTGTTTGGAAGTTGCTTGCTTGCACTTCCTGTTTACTCAGTATTATTTCCTTCTTGGGTCTCTGAAGGAGTTGAAGACTATATAGTTATAGTTTCTTTGTTTACCAGATGAAAAAAGTAAATTATTATAGAAAGTAAATTAGGTATAAGACTTTAGACACACCAAGATAGGATAGATATGGATTATTGTCTGATTTGTCAATTGCAAATGAACTACACATTGTTGATATATTTATTGCCTGTATATATTGTATATAGTTGTTGTACTTATTGTATATAGTTTTTCTTATATTAGTTATAGCCTTCTCTTTTATTTTAGACAAAAAAGGGGAAATGAAATGATATTTCATTTATATTTTAATAAATAAAGCTTGCCCAAAGACCAGAACGCAAAACAGCCACTCTAGTCAGTCACACAGGCCAGGCAGTGGTGGGACACGCCTTTAATTCCAGCAGCACCCTAGCTAGCCATAGCGTCTGGGCACTGTTGGTGCATGCCTTTATTCCCAGCACTAGAGAAGAATTTAAAATAGGATGAGACAGGAACTCTCTCTCTTTTAGTCTGAAGATTTCTTAGAGGTAAGTGCCCTCTTGTGGCTTGGCTGCTTTGCTTTTCTGGTCTTCAGGTGGAACCCCAATATCTGCCTCTGGGTTTTTATTATTCTTGCTATAATGCATCTTAAAAGACAGAAACTAGATTAGGTAAAGGTAAAGAAAAATGTATGCCAGGCAAATGTAAATAGAAAACAGACACTATTTTAATATATAATATATATTCTTTATAAATTCTAATATATAATATAAAGGGCTCCACACCAAAAATTACAAAGAGAAAAGGAATATTATAATAATTTCAATTAAATAATCAACCTAATAAGAAACCATTATAATTGGAAACATATGTTTACCCAATTCCATAAGGCACACACTACCATATACAAAGAAATAGATGGAACTTGATCAAAATATATTGTATAATTAGGGCCTAAAGCATATCTTGGCAAACATAGGAAACGTCAATTAATTCCTTTTATACTATGTGGTCAAACAGAAATAAAAGTACAATTAACAGCAAGTACAATTGTAAATTGCAAACTCCTACAATATATGATTAATCATGAATGGTTCTTGAATAAATCAAGAGAAAAAAATATCCTGGATAATGAATGCACAGCATACTTCAAACCCATGGGTTTCTACAAAAGTAGTCATAAGGGGGAATGTTGTAGTTATAAATGTCTATATCAATTAGAATTATTAAATAAATAACTTTATGTTAAACTTTAGAGTCTTTCACAAACAGAAAAACAAACAAGCAAACCCCAAATGAATATAAAGAAAGAAATTGCGCCAGGTGATGGTGGCACATGTTTTTAATCCTGGCATTCAGGGAGGCTGAGGCAGGTGAATTGCTGTGAATTCAAGGCCATCCTGGTCTGCAAAGTGAGTTGTAGGACAGCCAGAGATACACAGAAAAACCCTGTCTCAAAAAACAACACCCTCAAAGAAAGCAAAACAAAACAAAAGAAACAAGAAAGAAATCACCAAGATCAGGATGGAAATTAATGAAATAGAAACAACAACCACAAAACACAGGGAATCAATGAAATTAAGAGTTCCTATTGAAAGGCTAAACAAGATCTACAAATCCTTAGAGAAACCACATAAAAAGAGAAAGGACCCAAATTAATAAAATTAGATCTGCAAAGAGAGTCATTCTAACAGATACTTGGTGTAGGAGGTCCTTCTGTATTTCTGCTACTTTCATTGGTTAAATAAAAAGACTGCCTTGGCCTTTTGATAGGGTAGCCCTTAGGTGGGTGTAGTAGACAGAACAGATTGCTGGGAAGAAGGGAAGTGTGGCAGATGCCATGTTTCTTTTGCCTGAGATGGACGCTAGTTAGACTCATGCCGGTAAGCCACAGTCAAGTGGCGATACACATTGATGGAGATGGGTTAAACGAATATGTGAGAGTTAGCCAATAAGAGGCTAGAACTAATGGGTCAGGCAGTAATTTAATTAATACAATTTCCATGTGGTTATTTCGGTGCTTAAGCTAGCTGTGCGCCCAGGAGCCAGGCGGCAGGACCACGGCCCGCCTACTTCTTTCATTACTACAGATTGGCTGCCCAACATGGTACACTGACTCCATGTAAAACCTGAAAGGGCTTAAAAAGGAATTCTAGACAGAAATATAGTTTAGCACAGCTGGAGACGTGCCATAGCTCCTTTAAGAGAAAATTCTCTGACTCAGCAGCCATACAAAAAAACAAACAAAAAAAAAGCCACACCATTTTAAAACAAGGCTTCCTGGGCCCTGTCGCTGGTGCAAACTCTGGCTATGGAGCATTTGTGGGCCCGGATGTTTCTGTGCCCACTTGGGGTCAGGAGGAAAGTATCTGAGATCATGCCCATGGCTCAGCTCTTCCTGCCTGGGCAGACGGCGGGATCAGGTCTACTAGGCGTGCACAATCAGGAGAGCATGCCGGATTCCTGCCACCAAATAGAGATGTTTCCAGGCTGCACAGTGCTCTGCGTGGCAGATTTGACTGTAACTCATATGAAAACTGTTTATGTGCTACATGCTCATTCTCAGAGTTAAACTGCTGACTGTGGCTCCTACCTGGTGGTCCCAGAGCTAGCAAAAATGGTAGTCTACCATTTTGAAATTGGAGAGAGGTGGAGCCAATATCCAGAGCAGCTGCAACCAAGCTGCTTAACATTTTAAAAGTTCTTCAAGATAGTAGAAAATTAAGGACAATGCAACAGGACAGATTCAGACATAAAAGACCTCTAAATGGTTCACACTGTTGAATAAAGGTACATAGTAGGCTTAAAAGATAAAAGAAATAAAGAGTATAGAGAGATGCTTTAAGAAAAAAGGGTAAAGTCTTTAAAGAGACAGAGTACAGAAAGTCATAGATTAAAAAAAATAAGCCACGTAAAAATGGAAAATTCACAGAATGTCTGGATTATGTATTTTATTGTGTTTTCTTTGAATTTTTTGACTGTAAAGGAGCTAAGTACAGAAAGACATTTCATTGTGTGGTCTGCTAAACTAAACCAACATATATGTTCTAAAGGTATTATGACTTCAGAATTTGGATCTAAGGATATGATGCTTTGGAAAAGAGGTTCTTCTTTTGTTTTCACAGAGAATGAGACCCTGTGGATTCCTTCTAGACCAATATGGTATCATAGACCATGCCCTCCTGAAAGGTCACTGTGAACACCCTCAAAAACTTATTTTGCTCAACTGCCGACTGAGATGAACCTGGCACATAGGATACACCATGAAAGACCTGATTAACAGTGCCCCCATACAGCAGGAAGAAGTTTGGAGAAAAAAAACTACGCCCATATTCCCACATATTGTTTATAAATGTTCTTTTACATTTAAAGGGGGATATGATATAGATATAAATAATTTGCATTGGTATGGATTTTGCTTTGTTGATATAAATTTAAGGTCAATTTTTTTATATGTATATGTATTTCTGATCTTGATTAAGGTATTGTGATTGTGTAGTTCATTTAAAATGTAATGTATAATTAAGAAATATAGATTAATAGATTATCTCTATAATAGTTAAGTTTGTAGTCATGTTACTTAGATTTTCTAGATGTGCATAGATATATTTCAGATAGGCATTCTTCATATCATTCAAAGACTCATAATATGGAATTTAATGTTTTAATAACTTAAGGCTTTTCATGACAATGAGACACATCTGCTCCTGGCAGTACCAATCTACTTCCAGAGGAAGACAGGCATCGAAGAGGCTCCTTATGGAGTTTGATAGCCATTTGGGCAAGAAACTGCTCTTGTCTGGACTGTTGTATAAACTGGATATGAAGAACCCACAGAGAGAGGACTGATAAACTTGCCTAAAGGTGAGATGATCCTTCAGAGTTCCTGCTTCATGAAAGAGTCTGAGAAACATTCTGCAGGATACAGAAGAAAGTAACTGAACTGTCTTTGAAATTTCCTGATTCATGGAAAAGTCTGCTGGATACTATGGGCCTGTAGGCTGAAGATGGATGCCCCAATGGTACAGAATAATTTTGGGTGTCTGTCCAGGCAGCAAGATGTCTCTGTCATTTCTAGAGTTTTGGAAGTTGCTTACTTCTTGTTTACTTACGTAATATTTTATCCTTCTGGAGTCTTTGATGGAGTTGAAGAATGAATAGTTATTATTATAGTTTTCCATTGTTATGATAAAAGATAAAATAAATATAAATATTGTAACTGTAATTCTTACTTGGTAACTGTTTTGTTATATGTAATTTTACTATTTTAAAGTTAAAGCCTTCCTTTTTGTTTAAACAGAAAAAGGGGAAATGGTATAGGAGGTCCTTCTGTATTTCTGTTGCTTTCATTGGTTAAATAATGAGACTGCCTTGGCATTTTGATAGGGTAGCCCTTAGGTGGGTGTAGTAGACAGAACAGATTGCTGGGAAGAAGGGAAGTGTGGCAGATGCCATGTTTCTCCTGCTTGAGATGGACGCTGGTTAGACTCATGCCGGTAAGCCACAGTCAAGTGGCGATACACATTGATGGAGATGGGTTAAACGAATATGTGAGAGTTAGCCAATAAGAGGCTAGAACTAATGGGTCAGGAAGTAATTTAATTAATACAATTTCCATGTGGTTATTTTGGTGCTTAAGCTAGCCGTGCGGCCAGGAGCCACACGGTGGGACTACGGCCTGCCCACTTCTCTCATTACTACAGATACTAAAAAAATGCCAAAAAAACCCCACCCTCATATGGTGATATCTTTAAAATATATATACTCAATTAGACTGGAAAAATCTATAATAATGATTTTCTTATAGAAATTCTTATAGAATTAATTTCTAGATGCGTAGGCCCTATCAAAATTAAACTAAGTTAAAGAAGACAACTTAGACCTATAGGAAACATCAAGACTGAAACATATAATATCCTTATGACTAAAATGTCCAGGCCCAAATAAATTCATTAGTGAATTGTATAAGACCTTCAGAAAGAACTAAAATAAATTTTTCATAACTTTTCCATAAACCAAGGAAGGAATATTCCCAAAAGAGGCCATTCATCCATTTTGGCATTATTCCAAACATTCAAGGATGGCTCAACCTACATGAATCATCAATCATAGTGCATCATATAAATGGATTAGTGAACAAAATTACCTCAATAGATGCAGAAAAAGATTTTAGAACAACACAGTATACCTTCACAAAAGAAGCACCAAATTTTTACAAGAAGTAGATACAGAATCTACAAGAAATATAGAAATTAAGCTTCCTATCAACAAAAGGCATAAGGAAATGAACAGTTTTCAGAAAAAAGACACAGAAACGATCAATAATTATTTTTAAGTGTTCAACATCCCTAGTCATCAGGGAAGTGCAAATTAAAACTTGAGATGTCACCTCACCCTGGTCAGAACGTCTATTGTCAAGAAATCTGTCAAGTGTTGGAGAGGATGTGGAGAGAGAGGAGCCCATATTCACTTCTTGCACATATGAAAATTAATGCAGATATTATGGAAATCAGTTTAGAAGTTCCTCAAAAAATTTAAACTAGAACTATCATATGACCCAGACATTCTATTCCTGGGCATATATTCATATCCTACCATAGAGATATTTGCACATCTCTGTTTATTGGTGCCCTACTTAGTATACAAAGAAAGTAGAATGAACCCAAATGTCCATCAGCAGGTGCCTAAGTAATGAAAAAATGATACATAAATAAAATACAATATTCTTTATCTGTAAAGAAAAATGAAATCATGAAAATCAATGGACATGGAAAGCATAATGTTAACAAGGTCATCCAGACTCAGGAAGAAAACCCAGATGATCAGAGGTCTGATCTCCAAAATATACAAAGAACTCAAGAAATTGGTCATCAAAAGAACAAATAATCCAAAAAAAGTTGGGGTACAGACCTAAACAGAGAACTCTCAACAGAGGAATCTAAAATGGCTGAAAGACACTTACAGAAATGTTCAACTTCTTTAGTCTTCAGAGAAATGCAAATCAAAACAACTCTGAGATTCCATCTTACACCTGTAAGAATGGCCAAGATCAAAAACACTGATGACAACTTATGCTGGAGAGGTTGTGAGGAAAAGGGAACACTTCTGCATTGCTGGTGGGAATGCAAGCTGGTATAACCCCTTTGGATGTCAGTATGGCGACTTCTCAGAAAATTAGAAAACAACCTTCCTCAAGACCCAGTAATACCATTTTGGGGTATCTATCCAAAGGATGCTCAATTGTGCCACAAGGACATGTGCTCAACTATGTTCATAGCAGCATTGTTTGTCATAGCCAGAACCTGGAAACAACTTAAATGCCCATCGACCAAAGAATGGATAAGGAAAATGTGGTACATTTACAGAATGGAGTACTACACAGCAGAAAAAAATAATGACATCTTGAATTTTGCAGGAAAATGGATGGAGCTAGAAAACATTATTTTGAGTGAGGTAACCCAGACACAGAAAGACAATTATCACATGTACTCACTCATAGGTGGTTTTTAAACATAAAGCAAAGAAAGTCAGCCTACAAACCACAATCCCAGAGAACCTAGACAGCAATGAGGACCCTAAGAGAGACATACATAGATCTAATGTACATGGAAGTAGAAAAATACAAGATCTCCTGAGTAAATTAGGAGCATGGGGGACCTTGGGAGAGGATTGAAGGGGAGGGGAGAGGCAGGGACAAGAGCAGAGAAAAATGTAGAGCTCAATAAATATCAAAAAAAAAGAAAACCCAGATGATCTTCTCCATATGTGGATCCCAGACTATAATTTATATGTCTTTATTTATAAACAGCTACAGGTGTGAGTACACTATAAAATTTAGAAAAGAGACCAAGAAAGGGTTCTATTTGGTTATGTGGAAGGATAAAGGCAGGCAAAAATACATATTCATAAAAGAAGATATAAAACTAAAGATATTTTTGTTTGTTTGTTTGTCAAGAGTGTAGCTTTGGAGCCTGTCCTGAAGCTAGTTCCATAGAGCATGCTGGCCTCAAACTCCCAGATATCTGCCTGACTCTGCCTCCCAATTGCTGGGATTAAAAGCATGCACCACCACTGCCTGGCCTCTTTATCACCTTTTTTTTTTAATTAAAAAATTAATTTTGAGTACAAGCTTCAGTTTCCCCTCCCTCTTCTTCTCCTTCTTCCTCCCATCCTATCCATATCCACTCCTCAGAGGAGGTAAGGTCTTCTTTAGGGTGTCAACAAGGCCTGGTATACCAAACTGAAGCAGGACCAAGCCCCTACCTGCTGTATCAAGGCTGAACAAGGTATCCCACCATAGAGAATCGGCTCCAAAAACCAGTTCATGCACCCAGGATAAGTCCTGGCTCCATTGCCAGGGTCCCCCAACAACATACCAAGCCATATAACTGTCACCCACATTTAGAGGGTTTAGTTTGGTCCCACGTAGGTTCCCCAGCTATCAGTTCATAATCCATTAGCTCCCACTAGCTCATGTGGGTTTCCTAATCATGATCTTGAACCCCCTTGCTCATATGATCCCTTTGCCCTCTCTTCAGATGAACTTCAGGAGCTCAGCCCAGTGCCTGGCTGCATCAGCTTCCATCAAAAACTAATGATGTTTTAGCTTCAACTCTTCTATAGATTTTTCCTGTTGTAAGTAGAATGTCCATAACATGCATTTATTATGAATATGAGAAACTTCAAATGAGGTTCCTTGCTTCTAGAGTGGTTACTGGAATTGTGTTCACTGAGATGTCTAGAGTTTGGAACCAAGCAAGTGTTTTGATGTCTGCTTTAATCTAGTTGTGTGACAATTTTACTTAGGAGTTCATTACAATAAAGTGATTTTAAAAAAAAAATAAAGTGGTGTGATACAAAACTGATACTCAATAATCAGGAGCCTTCCTTTACACCAATAAGTAACATCCCAAGGAAGAGATCAGGATGATAATTCACTTTACAGTTGCCACCCAAAATACCGGGGACTAAATCTAAGCATGGAAGTAGAATATCTCTACCATGACAATTTTGAAGCACTCTAGCGAAACCGAGTAAGACACTCGAGGGTGAAAAAAATGCCATATTGGTGGATTAGAAGAATCAATACTGAGAAAGTGGCTGTCTAACCAAAATAATCTACATATTTAATGCAGTCCTCATTGGAGTTAATCTGTGTCTTGACATCTAGTACACCTTTTATGAGACTGGATGCCCCAGAGTTTGGTTCATACATGTTTGGGATTGTAGTATCTTCTTGGTTGAATTCTGTTTTGTCAGGTAGCAGGATAGTGATGTTTGCTTGCCTCCTGGTCCAGTTTGGTTAGAATGATTTTCCTATCCTTCCACTTTCAAGTAGAGCCTATTTTTTTCAAAGTAAGATGAGTTTCTTGTATGCATTCGAGAACTTTTTATTAATCCATTTTTTCATAATCCATTCACCTAACTTTTATCTTTTGATTGGGGAGTTAAAGCCATTAATATTTGAAGTCATCATTATTGAAAAGGGTGTGTTGATCGCTGTTGTATTGCTGTGGGTGAGGGAAGAGCTGCTGAGATGTTTTTCTTACCTTGCTTTGCTGTTGCCACTGGGTCCCCATCTGTCTTAAAGAGGAAGTCAGCATGGTGAACTTGGTGACTTCAATGGAGCTAAGTACCATTTTCTCCAAATATCAATGATCCTAGGTTATGAATATAAACTATAATTACATCAAGAGAGTGTGGATTTGACTTCTAAAGGAGAGTAGTTATTCAAGGTGGCTGTACAAGGAAAGAATATGATGTCAATACATCTTTGCTTTAGAGAGAGAAGATGCCCTATGATTCTGCAGTAGCAAAAACATCATGTGACTGTATATCCCTCATTTCTACAAAGGAAGACAACCATCAAAGCTCGTATATGAATGACTGCAACAAAAGGAGCAGCATTAGACTATAATACCCACATATGGGATTGCGGCTAAAGCAAAAGCACGGGTTGGGCAATTTAAAACACAGAAATTTATTTTCATCCAACTTAGGGGCTAGCCATCCAATATTGGAGTGACAACTAGGTTTGGTCTTTTCTGGATTTGCTCTGTGGTTTTCTAATTAATATCTTCTTGCTGTTCCTTACACTCTCACTCAATGGTGCCTATTTGATGTGGGATTCCCCTCTGTATGCTGTGAATATCATTGGTTAATAAAGAAGCTGTTTTGGGCCTGTGATAGGGTAGAGCAGCACTAGGCAGGGAAAACTAAACTGAATGCTGGGAGAAAGAAGGTGGAGAGGGAGAAGCCATGTAACCCTGCCGGAGACAGATGCCTGAAATTTACCTGGTAAGCCACAGTCTAGTGGTGATACACAGATTAATGGAGATGGGTTAGTTTAGGATATAAGAGCAAACTAGAAATATGCTTGAGATACTGGCCAAACAGTATTGCAAATGATATAATTTCTATGTGATTATTTCAAGAGTCTGGGTGGCTGGGAAATGAACAAGTGGCCTCCTACAACACCTATGCCTACTCACTTCTTAAGATGCCAGTTTTATTGGAGTAAGGCCCCACACTGAGGAACTCACTTAACCTTGATTACATAACTTAAAACCTTTTTTCCATAATAAACTCATGCTGGAAGTTTGATATCCAGGAAAGCATCATGGTGAACACAATTTGGTTTATTATCCCTTAAGTATCTTTAATTTTATTTTTCATTATTGATGATTAGTAGACTACTAGAATATAGGAGAGTTTACATTTAAGAAACATATTCTAGTGAGAACATTCTCAGAATTAATTATTTAACTGTGGAAAAAATGTACACAAGATATATATTTTTTGTTTGTATACTTTACATTTGAGTTAGCATTTTATGATGTAACTCGGCTTTGAGTTGGTCCATTAATTAAACCTTCCTAAAGATTTTAGCTGATAAGACTTGGATATTTTGGGGTCCTTATTTTAAACTCCGACAAGTCACCTACATTTGTCATGCTCAGGAATAGGTTCTCTAGCTCTGACCGCAGATCTGAAGCTGTGCATCATTTGGACCTCCTAGAATCTGCAACTTTCTGTGTTATCATATTGCAGACAGTCCGGACAGGAAAAATGGATGCGTCGTGTGCTTTATCTTTTTGACTTCCTTGAATCTGTAGTTTCCTATCCTGCGGATACAAGGAACTACAGATTCCAATGGAAGATGAGTCATGTGCCTCTTGGCTTTGTAAGGGTTTATACCTTGGGCTCTCTGTGCTTTACTTGGCACATTAGAGAGAAAGAAGTGGAGTTACTGGGCATAGTGTCAAAGAACCCAAAAGCACTGGGTTCCACAGGGGACACTATACATCACCTCTGTCCTTCAGGTATAAAACACAAAAGCACTCTCCAAGTAATGATCTAATCTGATCAAAACTTACCTCTTCAGAGTCCTTACAGCGTTTCCTTATCTTCTCTTTTCTCCCTGCCTTGAGGTGACTCCTTCAAGTGCCTTCTACTCTGCTCAAGTTGCAGTCTCTCTCTTTTACTGGAAACCAGAAGCTAG